>CAEGAD010037767.1:0-44225 GCA_903067055.1 Poeciliopsis paucimaculata
CTATCACGTCACGGAATTTAAGCGCCTGTTTTCGCCGGACTCCGCCGTCCGTTTCACCACGGGTATTAGCCGGGCCCCGCTGCACACAACAGGACAAGGTCTCAACCTTGCAGCACCAGGCTCTGTACACCTCTACACGAAATAAGTCATTTAGCCACATTTTAATTGGTTGAGGTGATGTTGCACCAAATTTTTTAGTTTCCTCTTCATCAAATGTCATGTACAAATGTCTAATGAACATTATTTGTGAGATTAAGCTTGGCGATAATTTTGCTATCAGATGCTGCATAAAGCAAAGATTATGTCTAATGAGCCTTTGGATATTATGCTCTTGTAGTGTTGTTAGCAGAAATAATAAAAAAAGGACCATAAACATCCCAGATTTGTATGATAGCTGTAATTTAATATTTATTTGCTTTAGGTTTCACCAACATTAATTTTGCCATATAAAGTGAATTAAAAAACAAAATAATAAAACAGAAAGTGAAGTATTGTGAGATCTAATAAATAAAGGATGATGGAATATGAGACAACGCAATGATAGAGCAGTTTACAGACAGGCATGAGTAAATCCAAGCAGAGCACCTCTTAAAAGCAAATATATAAACAGTTCAGATCCTTTATTAATTCATATTTATGATCAACATGAGCACATTTGTCACTTCCAACCAGCACATTGCCTCCTCTAGTCTCACTGTAGTAGCATTTTGGTACTACAAACACATACACCTCCCCACATTTCCACATGGACACACTCAAGATAACACACATAAACACAAGTGATTGTGCCTCCATTTGAGAGAAGCTAACTGCCCAAGTAGCTATGGGGACAGAGGTGTGTTGTGGATTATGGTGTACATGCTGTCTCCAAGAGTAATCTCAGCGCCACTGAAGGGCTACAGCTGCAAAAAGAAGAAAGTATATCCCTGACATCCAACACATACACCCAGAATGAACTTAACCACTGCCACCACTCCATACAGCAACAAAGCAATCCCTTGATAAATCTCAGATATATGTCTGTGCAACCCTTGAGATTCTCTTGTTCACATCTATCTAACTCATCTCTCTGTCTCTCTCTCTCTCTCACTAACACACATACACACTAAAATAGTTGTCTATCACAGTGGGCTCATGTTTCTGGATGTCAGCATTTATCAGACCAGGGGCCAGACATAAGGGTCCATGGAGAAATGTACAGTGGCTTGTCAGCACAGTGGGATCAGTGTGTATTGATCTCAGCACCACATTACCCAAACTACACTTCTACAACACTAACCTTAGCGGGGATTATATTACAGATTATTTTCATAATTGTGCTGGATTTCATTTACAGTCGGTGTGGATTTATAAAGTTCAAAATAGTATTTTCACTGCTTAAGCCTTCTTTTAGGTACACACAAGGGCTATTTACATAGCAGGTCTTGATGGTCAATTCAAATTTTTTGCTGATATCCAATTTTTTTGTGTATGGTCATTCATACTTCTGATTAAATCCGACCGCAATGAGAATTATGTGTGAACGGTTTATGTCCCTAAATCAACCCGCATGTGCAGAAGAAAACCATAACACCTCAGCACACTGCTTTTGGAAGTAATATAGGATGGTGCGGTTAATGGCTCAATTTTAAAGTTTATTCAGCAATGGGAGACAAAAGTATTGTCACAAGATTGTAACGAAAAACAAAGAGAATAAACTGAAAACAGAGCTAATAGTGATGGCTTTTGGTGGAGCACTGACTACTGTTTGGATGTGAAGTCAGAGCCACGAGCAGTGAGTTTGTGATGTGACGCGCTTCACTGACACAGAATCAGAATTTTTAGCCAACGTTTACATCAGGATTTACCCCCTCTCATTTTTTTCTGGTACAGAATTATGACTCATGTCTCACATTAATAATGTAAAAGTTGGATAAAATGCAACATGCTTGTTCAGACTGCAGACACTTTGAAAATAATCAGATACGTTCCAATATATAGAAGTGGCACAGATTCAATATTACTCTCCTATGTCAGTAGGTTTTGTCTGCTTTTAGTTTCAGGCAATATGTTTTTGTGTGTACATAAACAGGGATGAAAAATACTGCTCTGTGTCTTTTGAGTGAATGGCAATAAAGATAGCAATACAATCATTAATTCAATAAAAGAAGGCGTGAAAGTAACTTTTCACAGCAGGCTCTATGGTTTGGGGGCTACGTGCAAGTTTAAAATGGTTATAGCTGTCATTATTACAGTACTTCATCTCTAACAAGGATGATTGTAGAGAAAGGGAGGGCCCATGAGACACTTCAATCAGTGTAGGTTTATGTATGTGTTTGTGTAGTAATCCAGGTTCAAGTGTGTTTTATGTTGCACAATCAAACCCTGTGAGCTCCGTGTGTGTTTTATATGTGTTTGTAGTACTACCTGTTTTTCAGAGAGCGCTCCCAGTTGTGTCTTTAAAACTAGCAGTGCAGGGGAGAAAGCCTGGGAGCAATGTGAGCTAAAGGTACATGTCATCTTCAATAAAGGATGACAGAGTTTACAGGTCTACAAAGGCAGCCTGTTCCTTGTAACACTGTAGGCAGCAGCATTATGTAGCACACAGAGAACCTTTCACAGAGGTGATGAAACATTACTCCATGAGTGAATGTCGCTGATGTAGGGAAAGATATCAATATGTGGTGCAGCCTATGGTACCTGTTTACAATGTCTGCAGGGAAAATGGCAGCAGCTCATATTTAAAAATTTCTTTAATATGTTTTCACATTATACTTCCAGGAACCTACTTGTCATCTCAGTCTAGAACATGTTAAAATAGAGACACTTTCATGAGTAACATCATTTTCCCATGGCGTCCAAAGTGTTTTGTTCTATTCACAAATAGTTTATATTGTGATTGTGTGTGTTTTATTTTATGGTTGGGGACCAAAAGAAACATTTTCAAGCTGGTCAACCATAAACTTTTTATTCTGTCTTATTTGTCTGAACATAAGCAGAACATGCGAGATCATAAATCGATGTGGATTTTTTGTGCCGTTTTAGAATGTGTGTTAAATTGTTCTATATTAGATCAAAAATTGCTCACATAGTTTTGTTTTTTGCTTTATATCTTCTGTTTTTCTTTTGTTTTTTTTTCAATTCATTTCCATACTTGTTTCTTAGTATTCCCTTCTCATCATTCGGTTTCAACTTGTATATTACATCTGCTTTGCGATTCTTTAATCAGCTTGCTGTTCTACATATTTTATTAAATTATGGCTTGTTCTACTTCCACCTGGGCTCCTCAGGAATCTCTTACATGCATTTGAGCGTTCCGTTTCTATCCACCCTGACACAAACCCAACATACACAGATATAAGGACATTTGCTGAGACCAGTGCAGGCACCAACGAATAAAAAGCAGAATGAGGCTAAAATTGCATCATCTTCTCTATATTTCCCCTTCTTATTTTGCATGTATTAGGGTGGAAATTTCATTTCATATCATCAAAGAATGATTTAGCTTGTAGGGATTCCAATGCAATAAGTCTCGGGAAGGGGAAAGAAAACATATCTGAAAATAGAATTGTGATGATTAATACCATATATAAAACATATGGGGTGAGGAGCAGTCTCTAGAGCGCTGGGTGCTGGTTGAAGTTTTCTACCTTTGGAAGTATGTCTGCGTGAGTGAAATTACCCAAAAATATTACAAAAGCATTAATGATTTAATTCTAAATTCTTCTTTTTAATCCAGTATTTTGAAATCTACATAATTACATTGAAATAAAGAGCATAATTCTTTCTGAATTGACCTGACATAGTGGTAACGCCTTTCTAAAAATTTAAATGTAAGACTTTAGCTAAAATTCTTTCAAATTTGTTAGGTCATAAAAACGGTGATTGAAAAACTGCACACAATTGTACACAAAGTTATGATGGTTGTTTTCTGGTTGGAAAATTATTAATGGATTTTATGAAGCTGCCATAAGTAATAAAAAAAAAAAATCTGGAAAGAAAAAGAAAAAACATCAGCAACAGTACAAACAATTCACTGATTTACTTCTGACAAAAGAAATTATACCTCAAAATGATATCCCCAAATCAAGAAATATGGCAGGGACCAAGCCTCACACAGTGGAAAGTTCTACACTTTCCCCACAAAATTATATATTTTTAATACAAGACAGTATTGAGCCCCATAGGCACAACATGCAACAAGTGTTCTCTACATTGAAAAGACTCAATCAGAATAGAGCCAATCCTCTCTTCTCCTCAGCAATTATTCCCTTTAAAGCTGCCAGATTTTAAAAATGAAACAAAAATAAGGGACAAACAAAAACGACAAACATATTCATGGGGAAGGATAGGACTAGGGACTCGATATAAAAATAAAGCTAAGATCATGGACAATTTTCAATTTTAATCAGAAATGAGAGAGGTCGGTTTTGATTTTTAAAAACTGAAGCTTGATTTTTAAAAAGCATGATTTAAACTTAAGTCAGTTAAGGCCAGTACTGAAATATAAGATCAAATCTTGGATGTTGGGTTTCTACTGGTCTTACATGAGTTTGAGTTTATTCTCCCATTTAGCACAATGCAACTAGGAGACAGACACAGATTTCAGAACCTAAAGAAGAAGAAAGAAAGCCTGGAATGAGTTTGACATCCTCTGTCCACTAGCTGTTACAAGCATCACACCTAACATTCCTTCTCACAGATATGGAAACCCAAATAGGCCATCACTGAAACAAAACTGAGGTTTTAAAAGCAATTCATTTTTGGTAGCTGTGTGAATCAAGATATTGCAGCAAAATCCTGTGGCTGTTTTGCTTTACTATGTTTATTTGGCAGTCTAGATGCTATCTCATGTTATTAAAAAGTCTTCACTACTTAGAGTGACATTTGTCAGTTCGAGAGCAGGGCTAAGTCTGCCAAAGAGCTGAGAAAACTTGTGAGGCGGCAGATAGCCACCTCAGGGCTGACAGCGCCTGTATCAGCTCCAACTGTCTCCTGATGTGTCATCTCTATCTCGCTTTTTTGTACTTTATGCCTGACGTGTGCACCACACTGGAAAAAAAAACCTCACACACAGATAAACAAGCACACTCAAACTGGAACTGTTTTGAACTTAACATCGAGGAGCACTCTACCAAGATCTAATTTTCCAGATTTTGTGAATACAGAATGTACACACTTGAATGCATATGCTGTGCAAACAGACCTACATTAATGCCCACTCCTAAAAACACCTGGTTTGCATCATCTGGTGATCTTTCCATTTTAGAAGACATGAGGCTTATTGAAATTGGTCCCATTAAGCTCTTTGACTGACTAAGTATTACACTGGAGCTTTAGTGTCTTTATCTCTGCAGAGGAAGGGAAGAGGAGAGTGTCCATATCAGATTTAGGCTTTGATGCATTTCAGTTCCTTGGGTCTATTCCTATCAGCTCCGGTTTTATTGTGTGTAGCTCTGATTACATCTGGACAGCAGGGCAACATAATTGTACTAGTACTGCCTGTGTATCTTTTGGCTCCTCCGTTCCACTGCAAAGACCTTTCAGGATGAATTAGTACATATTTCTCCTGCATTTTTTTTTAAATAATTCTCTTTTGGCATCAAATAAATTGAAGAGAACAGCCTGTTTCTTTTACCATCTGATTGTCCATCTTTGAAGAACATAACCAGTGGTTTAGGCTTTATCTTTTCAGTAAATTAAATAAATTCTAGTTTTTAAATATTAGGTGGTTATTTACTACCCACAGTATCAACCATTCTAATAATACTGTGAGGTTTGCCCTTAATACTGCCCCAAAAGCTCAGACCTATGAGCCTTTCAGTGTCCCTCTGACTGGCTCTGGAACCTTTTGGTGTTAATGGGTTGCAGGAGAAGGTCTTTTTAATTTACTTTGTATTGAAAACCATTAACTTGTCTCGTCATTGAGCTGGTGCTTTCAGCAATATTAACTACCAATGAGGGGTGTGGTTTGTGTTTAGCAATTTGTAGGTTTCCCATTAAAGCAATGTGTGAGCATGTGTGTGTGTAATGTTGTAATAATGCATTTATTTTCAGAGAGACTCCAATGACACTCCTTAATACATCAGGTTAGGTTCATGGAAATCACACAAGATGAGATTTTGGCAATTAAAAAAAAAAAAAAAAAATCAAACCTATTTTCAGCTCCGTGCAAATAAATAGAAGGTTTCACAAATCACCGTTTAGCCTTCTCTTATTCTGGGTTGATCTAATGCTATAAAACACTGAAAATCCTCTTTTCCCATTTTAAAAATGAAATAAAGCCTCAACTGATTAGTTGAGGCTTGATCAGTCTATGTGTCATAGATTTTGTAATAGCAAGGACAAAGTGCAGTCTAGACTGTGAAATCTATTTTGTTTAGTGTCAAATGGAGGCTCTGTTGCAGGTCCCTGGTTCAGTTTTAATTCTTTTGTGAGTGGTCTCAATCGTCTATAGAACAGTTTGCAAGCACTGCATAAACGGCATAAATTGAAGAGACGGCATATGCATAAACAAACTTCACAATGACAAGAAAAATTGGAAAACAGACTGAATTTATATTGTGCCTCTAAAGAATGTGATTCTTTAGAGTCACATTAGCCAGCTGCACTCTCAAATAAACACACGCAAACACATGCATGGATACATGTATGTATGTAAGTATATGCATATATATATATATATATATATATATATATATATATATATAGGCCTATATATAGTGCAGAATAGAAGTTATATTGTCTGGATGGTTGCATGAAATATTGCTTTGCAAAGAGCTATGTAGAACATAAATGAGGTTAAAAGGCTTTATGTGAGTGCGTTCCATTTACCCTTGAATCCGTCTAGTCAGACTGACTGATGGGTCTGACATCTAGAAATGACAGCCCGTTTTCACTCCTATACCACACACGCTTGACTTTATCAGGATCTTTTGGTTTAATAAACCGATGGAAATGTTATGGTTTTATGTAACTCGAAGTCTGTAGATTTGGGCGTCTGTAATTGGACTGTTCTACTTGGTTCACAAATCTGGATTTATAGTGCATCACAGAAGGGAGTTATCCCTTGCCAATTACGTTGTATTGTTTTTTTTTTTTTTCACTTATTCAGAGTTTATTGGCACAAATATCGACAATCTACCTTTAACTTAAATTTACAACATTGTTTTGAAAATTCTTAGAAAAATATGTAACAGGAAATTAAAGTAGACAAAATTTGAAGCATACGCCAGTCTTTACATTATCACTCGCTACCTAAGGGGTTCATTCCTGAACTGTTTTTGCAAAAACCTGTAGGCAGCTGGCGACATTAAAGGAACATCCACATTGATGGGAGGACCCAAAATTTACTGCTGGAATATTGTCCAAAGCATCGCACTGCTTCTCCCATCTTGCCTCGATTTAATAGTTTTAGCATGAAATGTGAAAGAAAATAAGATACACTTTCTTTCTTTTCTTCTTTGTTGCTTCCATTCTTTGCTTCTTTCTTTCTTTTGTCCTATTCTTGATTCTTGATACCTATTCTTAATTCTGTTAATGGAGGACAGCAGTCAGTGTGAGGCATGCTGTCTTAGAGACAGATACTGGCTCCTGAAGATCAGGAACACCGAAGAAGAACAAATATTTTTGAGATGCTCTGTCTGACCCTGTCAACAACCCTTTCCAAATTTGTTCAAAAGCTGGGACTCCCATTGTTCATTAGATCAATTTTGAGGACAAATGTCCATTTCCTGCCAGTATATTCCACTCACTATCATGTTCTATTCTGAAATGACAATCACCTGTCTGTGCTCACAGTGCTGCTGTATGTCTGATCAGTGCCAACTCTTTCTTCAATATTGCTCTGAAGAAACAATATTCAATAATGAGACATGTCTTAAGTTCCATGAATGGGACAGATTTGTTTTAACCTGTTTTCTGACTACTGTATTCATTAAAAACTGAGAACACAAAATATCCTTTATTAGATAGGATTCTATGCTACTGTATATCATTTTTTATTCACTGTACTCTATGCACAATATCAAATACAGATACATGAGCTGGTGAACTCACTCAACCCCCTGCCTTGTTCTGATTTAAGAATAAATGCAGTACTATGTTCCCCATAGTGAAAGTGATGGGTAGCACTGCGCCTGCCGCTGTGCGCTCCTCGTCTCACAGCTCCAAATTCAGGATTTAACTGGGGTGGACGTAGGGACAGCAAGAGACAGGAGTAAAGGAATCATATGCTCTTCCATCATCTGGTTTACCTCTCAGCATCCCCCTGCCAGCTTCTTACTCTGAATAATGATGCACCTCTCCCTCCCTCTGATTACACTCCCCACACACTCACCAATTCATGGACCACACATCTCCTCCTGTCAACTGCAGCACTTTTTTAATGTTTTTTTTTTTTTTTTTCTACATGTCTACTGTGTTCATTTCTTGCATATTTGCAGTGTCCATCTTAAGTTAGATTTTTCAACAGTGATTTATATGAAAGAATCATCCTTGATCAGAAATATGAACAAAAAATATGTAATTGAAAGACTTACACTGCCATATACTTATTTTACCAAGCCTGCGACTAAATCTTGTTAACCCTTGCACCCCTTTTTTGACACCATAGAAGGGTTTGATAGCAAAGCTAACATTGGGATCTGTTGAATAAAAAAAA
Organism: Poeciliopsis paucimaculata; assembly: GCA_903067055.1. Taxonomy (NCBI): domain Eukaryota; kingdom Metazoa; phylum Chordata; class Actinopteri; order Cyprinodontiformes; family Poeciliidae; genus Poeciliopsis; species Poeciliopsis paucimaculata. The sequence continues at coordinate 8,642 of CAEGAD010037767.1, forward strand.
TGCAGAATTTTTAACGGACTATCTTAAACAGATCTGACGAGATTTTTTGTTTGACTTTGCAAAATTTGACATTAGGATTTTGAAATTTACAATGTAACAGAAAATATACCTACATTACATTTTTTGGAACACATTTTATTTTTGAAAATGATTTAAAGCAAACATACTATGTAAGTAATACATACAGTACTAACCACAGTACAGTGGAATACACAAATTTCTTGGCTAAGAAGCTGATGACATGTTTTCACAAATTAACCAGTCGATATTTTCTGTTCATCTGGGTTTTCCTCATACATCATACTTAGTTTGGCCTTTCTTACTGGATCAGTTATGATGAGTCATCCATGTCAATTCAGTATTTTAACAGCATTTTCCTACCAGCATGTTAAATATGATTAAATGGCAATTTTTAGAGCATGCTGTGTTGAAAGTTTGTTTTTAAGTTTTTGGGTGAAGGCAATTCCCAAGCAGGTAGAAAATGTTGGTTTTCGAATCTCGAATCACTTATAAATTCAAGTGACTGCACCCCCCGCCAAAAAAAAACAAAAAAACAAAACAACAAAAAAAAAAAACAACCAACCAGGGGAAATGTAAGAGAACTAATAATGATAAGCTAAGCTTTGACGCAAATGGTCAGCAGTAAAGAATGTTGGCATTAATGAGACAGCTTCCTAATGAGGAGGCTAATGAAGCTCTGATAGGACTTTTGTCTTTCACTGTGTTTTTATTCAGATAGCAATCAGTCGTGACAGAGAGAAGACCTAAACACTTAACGAGAGTGCGCCCAGAATTTTGTGATTGATCAAATAATAAACTTTCCCCCCATTTCTCTGCAGCATCATTTTTCTAACATGAATAATAATGCCAACTGCTGATGTGCTTGCCTGATGTGAAATCTGTAACTCAGTCATTGAGTATGATATATGCCAGCCAGAAATGTGGTTATGTGGTTTTGTCTAATTCTATGCAGACGTTTCCATCCCCGCTGACATTAATAATGTCCTCAGCTGTCACAGATCTAATTATGTGTTTTCAAAGTCTCGCACTTCATGATTTTTTTTCATCCTGTTCAATAAATAAATAAATTTCCCAACACACGCCCTTCCTGATGGTTGCGTGACTGTGCTATTAACAGTTGTCACCACCGGTTTAGTCGTAACTAAGCAGTGCTTGGTATTGGATGCACAGCATGGGATTTTGCAGACACAAATCATGTTCCAGCAGGGCTCAAAATAAATGAGGCTCAGTCTAACCCGTGGAGAACACATTTAATATTTGCAGTGTGTTTGTTTGTTTTTCTGATGTAAAACAGCAGCGATAATGAGTTTCAATCATTGCTTTGATGGATTCCTTTGGTTAGCCTTTCACTGTTCACATCACAACATAATAACAAAATTTGGTCTTCATTTTTTGTCATGGTAGAAAAGATAAAACCTGTTCACTGGTTCAAATGCCTCCAATTATATTGTTTAGGAGAGAAGCTTTTTTTTTATTTACAGTATCTGCTTTGGTGACCCACTGACACTGGCATAGATGGTGAGAAGATTTTCTGCTTTTTGTACACTAACACTTTCAACAGAACATAGTTCTTGTGTACTGGTTTTTGTTTTTGTGCAAGTCAAACATCGGACTCGGATTGTCCTTTCTATGACAAATGCCTGTGTGTTTGAGAAATGCGGTACTGTTGGCTTAAAAGCAAGGCATTTCTCTTCTGTCACGCTATCTTCCCATGTCTCTCCGCTATCAACAAAGATGGAGCTCCGGGCCAGGGCTGACAAAACGGCGTCATTATCTTAGTGTTAGCGTCTACCCACGCTTTGCCTCTCATTCATTTCACAGTTAGAGTCCTGGCCCCAGAGGGAGATATAGCTCATGTGGGCGAGAAAGACAGAGTGATCGGAAGAGAGGATGCTTCATTTGTGATTCTGCCCATTTCCACTTCTTTTTTTCCCCTCTTCTCTTCCAAAATATTGCTCATATAGCAAGTCAGAAATATGCAAAGCACAATTATTAGGCTGGATACAGGAACTTAATAACCCTAAGAATGGAAAAAAATAATGAAAGGTTCATGAGTTCACAAAGTCACAATCAAAACAGACTAAAGTAATAAACATCTTATTTAAATAGACATCTTTGCTGTGCACAGGTGATGTTCAGCGAATTAGAGTGTGATTAAAATGTTCATTTATTGCAGTAATTCAGTACAGTCTTACAGATAGATTAAATACAGACAAAATGGATATGTTCCAGGATGTCTTTTAATTAATTTTGATTATTATGGCTTAGAGATAAATCCACAAATTGTGTTTCTTATCAAATTTGAGTATTACTATAGCCATAAGCAATCATGTGAAAGACTGCTCACCTAACGGTTGTCCAACTTACACCCTTTACAAGGAGGGTAGACCACAAAAAGCCACCGAGATGAGGTTGGCATTTAAAGAAGATCTGAAACCAAGATGTAAACCTAGTCGAGCCGTCAAACAGAAAATATTAGAGAAATCATGCTCCCCTCTCCCGACAAGCTTTATGGGGATGCTGATATAGTTTTTCTAGCAGAACTTTTCACTTCCCCAAATTGCCAAAATACCTGCAAAATACCAGTGTGCTTATTATAACTTTATTAATCCCAATGGGCACTTCAGTTGCCAATCCATTCTTGCACATAGACATACTTTTCACTTGCCTCAAAATGATCTTTATTGGTTTTATGTGACATTCAAATTTCCAAAGAAACTCCTTTTGGTTTTCAGTTAAGTCATTCAATGCTTAATTATTCAAATAATAGAAATAAATGCTTGAAATATGCCTTTCTGTGTATATCGATCTATATCAGTAGATTTAACGATAATTAATTAGTCGAGATGCATCTGTATTGTTTTTAATACGCACACATTCATGTCATGATGGAGAAGACTTCTAAATTCAAACGACAGATGCATGAGCATTTACAAAAGTGGAAATGATTTCTGAATGGTTATAAAAACTCTCGGCAAAGTGAATCTGGTGGAATGATAGTCAGCATAGTGTTTTGTGCAGTAGGTGTGGGTAGTGAGAAAAGGACAGGGCACAGCAGTGACAGCTCTTTAAATCCAGCTGTGAAGTCTAAATCCTTTGCTTTTTTTAATGGCAATCATAACTCATTGTGCAGTTGTAATGTGTTGCACATTAACAGTGTGGGAGCTGGCTGCGGTTCATCTGTGCCTAATGTGCTATAGCTACAGGCTAAGAGCTCTCATCAAACACTGTTCAGCCATCATTTCCTCTTTTAAAGTCTTTTGTTTACTTTGTATATTCCTCACGCCCACACTGGAACAAAACTTTAAAAGGCTCTAGACATCTCTCCCTGTATATGGTTTGTGTACCAAATCTCTTGGGACCACAGTTACTTATATTTAGCCATTAGGCCATATATATGCTTATTATTTTGTGATAATGGCATGGTGAAAACTTACTTGTCATAGAGAAGAGCACCCTCTGATACTAATGAGGGGATCTTGTCGCCATCTGTGTAGGCCATATTCCCTTAAGATGTCAGTTTGGGTGTAAATTTACTTTACTGGTGGCATCCTATGTTTATAAATAGTAAAAGCCAGGTGAACGTCTGCAACCATGAAACAGCAAAGATTGGAGTGCAGTATTTTTCTAATAGGAAAGATGAAGCTAGGTCTATGGGTAAAAGAGACAGTAGAAGTACTGGATGGCAGTAAAAAATCAGATGTTGACTTTGTGGCAGCTCGTTACCAGAAAAAGAAAAAGCTGCACGTTTAAATATATATATATATATGTATATATATGTATTGAGAGGTGGCACGCAGTGGTATTAGCTGCATTATTGGGGAAAGGAAGTAGCAGTTTTGAGGTGTAGAAAAATAGGTGCCCTCCATGCATTGCACTGCTCTCCGTATGCATTGTCATGGCAGGCCCCAATAATAGAGATATTTAGTTGACTGTAGAATAACAGGTGCCTTCCATGCACTGAATGCATGGAAGGCACCCCAATAAGCAAATGATTCCCTTAAATGTGTCAACATATTAAAATTGTGGAATACATCTGGTTTTACTCACCTAGACATCTTTGCTGCAGGCCTTAAGACGTTTTACCTTTAGGTTGTTGACAATTCATTCTTCTCTTTACCTCACTTTATCTGACTATTTGTTAAAGTATTTAATGTTTTGTCTAGCTGGATAATATATCAAAATTCAATTTTTGTAGCAAGATCTATATGTACCAGGTTTGGATGTTTTCTCCTAATTGCTTATTGTTAATTGAATGTAAAATCAACAATTAAGACAATGGTGAAAATATTAACATTTTTATTTAATAATTTCATAACATAGAACATGGTTTTATTGTTGGTTATCTAAGACTGACAAATATATAAACACTTTATAATGGCCCATGTAGTAACCCAGACCAAATTTCTGTACAAGTGCCATACTTTTAGTTAAATTTAATCATATATGTTACTTCTGTGAATTACAATTTGTTTCAAAAAACAAAAAAATTAATAAATAAAAAATAAATAAATAATAATTGTTCAGTTTGACCATATCTTACCCACACTGTTACCATTTCCCCCCAGGGAGACAGAACCACCCCTTCACTCCCTATCGTTGTTTGCCCAAAGCGTGTAGGGATTAGCTAAATGGATTATCACAAGCTTTTGCAGTTTTGTGAAGATGAATCATGGTAATGCTACACAGCAAAGATAGTGATGCATTTTTAAACCCCTGGACTTGGTTTGTGATTTTGCTAAGCCTCATAAGGAGCCAGTTGGCTTTTGCTCACCAAACTAGGGTCAGGTGAGTCAACTGTAGGGAAGCTTAGCACAACTGCACAGTTGCATGTACACATACACAAAGTCAATGCTTGGCACTCAACAGAAATACAGCTCACACATTTTCAGTTTGTTGGATTTACAAATTGCCAGTAAATTATTATTATTGTCATTTCTGTAAATCATGTTAACTATGAGAAATGAATCTGTCATATACCCTTTGGGGACAACCTGCCTTTGGCAAGCTTTGACTTTGCTACAATGTTGCACATCACTAAGGCATGTTTGCCTAAGGCCCTTCTGACTTCAGAAAGCTACAAATTTATTTATTTTAGTACAAACATAGCTTTTGCAGTGGGCACAGGTCCATAGAAAACACCAAGTCTATTTCCACAATTAGCTTGCATTAGTTCATCTTGTTATAAAGATTGGTCAACTAAAATAGGATATTTTAAACTGATTTCTGATAAGTAAACATTTCCCTTTACTTTTAGTCAATACTTGTTCAGTATTGACACAAATTATTGCTTTTTTGTGTCCTCCTTAGCACTATGTAAACACACCTTCAAATATTTGCTTTCAAAGAGGTGATCACATTTACAGATTATTATTTAATCAGTTGCATTTGGCTGCCTTGGTAGTCATTGAAATTCTCTATATCCTATGACTGTATGGCTTCTTTGGCTTGTTATCAACTCCATTACATCTTCTTTTGCAGATGGCATGGTCTAATTGTACAGTCCTTTGCCTTTTTGCAGCCTGCGTGGTATCTTCCAGTTTGAGCAGATGATTAGAGCCTCTGGTTTCTCTTCTTAGCCAAAAAACTCTCAAATATCTTCTCATTAACAAGACTTGTTAAAGGAACCTGCTAGCAGTGCTAATTTATTTTTCCTTACACATACACACACTCACACACAACATACCGTCAGCACACACATATTTAATGTACACTGACATTTGTGTGCATATTTACCTCTTTATTTCCCATACAAACACGTTTACAAACACATACACATACACACACACACATTTTTGAAGCTGTTTCTGTTGGCACACAGCACAGGCAAAACATGGCCAATTTGGGAAAGTGCTCCACACTTTTAACCTGCTGGATTAAAGAATAAATACCTGCACTCAAGGTTATCCCAGCATACATTAAAAAATGACATTGCTTGCAACAATGTCTTTCTCTGAAATGTATTTGATTGCTTGATAATCTGTTTTGAAGAGGTGAGGCTCTCATAGCATACAGTGTGTATTCTGCAAGCTGCACAAACTGCAGACACAAGGATTTGTGTCCAGTTCATTGTAAAATTTTCGATTGTATGCATTTCTCAAGACAAATTCCAAATTTTTTCACAATCTGAATGGCTATACTAACAAGTTTGATGAACTAATTGGTCACCTATTGGTAGGAGTTGGGGGAGGAGAAAGCTGTGAAAAACTGTCTGGTAGCTAAGTGCATCAAAACACTCTTCCAAACTTAAATGGTAACTGGTCTCACTCACTCGTTGATTGACGATTGGACGTTGTGAACCAAATGAACTTTATCTTCCAAAGAGAAGATGACAACATCTCCTCCCTCGCATTCATTGTGAGCATGACTGTGTCTGACCTGAAATACTTTATAAATGAGCCTGCTAAGGTGGAGAAAAAAAAATTCTACAAGGCCTTTCAAGACACCAAGTTCCGTGGCATCACACTCACTCATGGAGTTCTGCAGACATGTTCATCATTATGTATGGAGTACATTGCAAAGCTGTCTAAAGCAATCAGATAAAGCTTACCTTCACAGCATATGAGTGTCGTCTCAGATCTAGACACCAAAATAAATGCATCTTCCAATTCGAGAGCTGACAGCTCATTGAAAAACTATAAACAGGAGGCTTTGGAGTGTGTGTTGCCACTACGGTACCAAACCGTTGCAACTTAGCCACTGCTGCAGAATTTTAATACTTAAACAACTTTTTGTGTTAACCTATATCTGTGCTACTGCTGTTACACCTGAATTTCCCCTTTGCAGGATAATAGAGGATTTATTTTCTATTTTATTCCATTCTATTCAATATTAAGAGATATCCATGAGAATTTGTCTGTCCAGTTTTTTTTTTTTTTTTACTTCTTCTATTGCAGAGACAAATTTCTGTCACTGCAATAGAAGACATAAAACTCACATCAACCATAAATCTTCTGGATGATGTGAAATATCTGTTCAGCTTAAATGTTAAATGAAATGCATGAAAATAAATGTAATGGAATGTTTGTTTATCATCATCAAAAAACAGGTAAATAGATCACAACAGATTTTTTTGACCCCATCAGTCAAAATGACAGCTAACAAAAAATTCTCACTTCTGTTTATTCCTGGCCTTTCTATTTTCGTTGGAGTCGCACCACTTATTTAGCCATTTACCTGTAGCTTAACAACCTTCTGAGACAGCAGATGCATTAATTGCCAGTTTCACATACAGCTTGTAGTTTAAGGGTTTCCCTGGTGGTCGGAGCGCTGAGGCGGTCCTCCGGTGGTCGACCGTGTTTTTGTATTAAAAAATGTTAAGTAGACAGGAAAAGTAAAAATATTACTGGGTAATTATATGTTACGAGAAGACATTGGCAGTGAAATAATATTTAAACCCACAACTAGTCTTACAAACAACAAATCAAAAAACAAAATTAAAATGAATATTAATTATTGAGGTAAACTTAAGACATCCAGCTGCTGCAGCGCGCGAGGTAACCTGCAGAGGCGCCAGCAATGTGATTAGTCTGCCGTTCTTCTATAAACATATCTTTTAGGAATAAATCTGCCCCGCCAGTGAAATGCTCAGAGCAACAGAGACACTTGCAATCCGGCTAAAAAAAGAAAAAGCTTATTTTATTTATTTATTTATTTTTATTTGTTTGTTTGTTTTAATTTATTATTATTTTTCTAAAAACATAATCAAGAAAGACTTAGCCTGGCGGTAGGGCACGTAAAACGTGGCGGGCCGCCAGGCCTATGATATACTGGGGTAAACACTGGGTTTTCTGGGATTGTAGCCTGATTGCTGTCTTTAAGAAGAAAAAAATAAGTAATAAATACCCATACTACCAAACCGTTGGTAGTATGGGTATTACTGGTTATCAGTAATACCCATACTGATATGGGTATTACTGAGATAAGAAAACTGGTTATCAGTTTTCTTATCAGGATAAGAAAACTGATAACCAGTTTTCTTATCCTCCACTCAGAATGTGTAATTACATCTATTTTTTCTACGGTTTAAAGGCTAGAGGGAGTGCTCTGGTCTATGCTCTGACCTCTAGAATTGGAAAATAGAAGCTTTTGTTAAAGTTTTGATGGAGAGATGTTGATTAGATTTGAGAAATACAGCCTGTATTTCCTCCAGCAGATGAAGAAAGCAATTTTGTGCTGTTTGCTTCTTTGGAAATGGTTGCGAAAACAATATGAAAATGATTTCTTTTTTTTTTTTTTTTTACAAGTATATTTGATGCTTGCAGGCAAATGCTCAAATGAAAGCTATGTTAAATTTTTTGTTTTTTTTATGTACTAAGATGTATTTTTTTTCCTCTGGCATATCTGCATTTGTTCTCCTGTCTTCTCTGACAAACCACATAGAGTGATGTAAGGTTTAGGGTTGTGAACTGAGGGTGGGTAATCAATCATATAGAGTATGCTGACATATCTCAGTTTCAAGATTGAAGGACTTTATAACAGATATTATCCAGCATGAATGTATTACTTGGTATTGGAGAGAGGACACTTAAATACACAAGGAATCATGCTTTTAAGTTGGAAATGTATGCTCTTAGATTAGGAATGTAAGATTAGTTCATGCCAAAGGGCTAGTTGTAACCTGTTAAGATAATTGATTTCTGTGGACCATATGTGCAAAATCACAGTCACATCTGTAAAAGCTGCCATTATGACTAGGTGCAATATTATATTTGATGCACTTGATTTTAATTTAATTGCCATTGTTTTATGTATATGGGGGGCAAAGCCCAAAAAAGAAAAGAGTGAGGAAAGGAAGATAAAACTAATTTAAAAAAAGAGTAAATCTCTTTTTATTTTAAGCTACAGAAGTGACCTTTAAATGGTTGTTGTGAGATCAGCTTCCAAAATGCTGATGTGTAAGGTGAAAAAAAGTCTTTTTTTTTTTTTTTTGGTAAAAAAGCAGGCATGCAGTTTGTTGATTTCCCTGATTATGTAATTCATTATTCATAAACATACTTAAAATGTTTGTGTCTATCAAACTCTACCTTCTGTATAGATAAATATTTCCTTTAGCTTCCTTTATAGGTCTTTTTTACATTTATTTCACATCTTCTAAGTACTAAATACACACAGAAAATGATATAGTTTTATTTTAGTAATTTAATTCTTCCATGTGAGAGAGAAAACACATTTTGAGGAAGTAGTTCCTGTAACGATGTAAACTGTTTAATGTATTGAAAAAATGTTGTCAATGTTTTTAAATGAAATACAAAAATGCTTTCAATGAGTTGGCAAAAAAAAAAAAAATCTATTTTTTTTTCTACTTTAACAATGAAATAAACATCAAAGAACATATAAAAGTGTCTCCATCTTTTTGAAATTTAGGAGAGGAAAGTTGAATGACGTTCAATGTTTGAAAACCCCTCTGAACCTTATAAAGGGGACCTTCTAGAACAGAAACATATAGCTGCATGTCATCAGCATAAAGATGTAAATGAACGGCATTAAACTTCAACAAAAGACTGAATGTCTCTAAAGGCTACAGAAACATCAACATAAAATCTTGAGATGTGTTTTGGCAAATAATTCATGTTCTCCACAACTAGATAAGCATCATTCTATTCCTAACAGAGCTCAGTCTGAAAGCTAAATTAAATATGTAATGTTTCAGTTTTATGATTATGTTTTGAAATCTAGACTCAGCACATGAATGGGCAAATAGAAATGGACTTTTTCTTTAAAAAGCTTTGCAATAAAACCTGTTAACAATTTTTTATTTTTTATTTTTACTTTGATTAGGATGAGCAATTCTACAGTCGGAGAGAAGGGGTTCTGAAATGTAGTGTTACATTTCAGTGAAAGGGAATGATGCAAGCAAAAAAAAAAGTTCAAAAACCTAAGATGTTGAGTTTAATCAATCTTGCTGGCAGATGATCAAACAAATTGCTTGTAGATATATCTACATTTCACAAATTGGTGCAAAGTCTTGTAAAGCATAACTATTCAGTGTTAAGCAAACATGTCATCACTCCTATGTATATAGAACCCGTAGAAAACATTAGCAGTGGTGGAGATTTTTTTAAATTTTTTTTACCTGATTAAACATACTCCAAAAATGTAGATATTAAGCAAAGTGAACATTTATTTAGTGATGAGTCGGACATATTTATAAGGCATTAACACCTCTAATTTCTGGTAGAATATGTTTCCATCCAAAAATGGCTGCATAAGTTTTGTATTTATACGCCATAAAAAACCCCCCAAAAAACAAACCATGTAGGGAAATTGTAGAATCCCAACAGCAAAACAGTCACAGTCTCTCATTGGTCTGTCTCCCTTGCCCCAGCCCCATTTAACATCATCTTTCATTCTTGTAAGCCATGAACAGTCTTGCAGACGCCAGGTCTTTTTGCACAAACATACACATTCTCAACTCTGCCTGCCACAATCCTCCTCCTCCTGCTGAGCTCAGTCCTCGTGGTCAGACTATATCAGATCTCTTGCTGCAGGGCTTTAGGTGTTGCAGTAGTACACAGTGATACAGAATCTGGGCCAAGGCTCTAGGGAACTGTAATCTATACTGTATGTATCAAATCCATCATTGAATTTGTAGGTTATTGATCCAGAAAACGCACTGAACCACAACCACAGAATGGAAGGGTAAAAGGCCAAATGTCTGGTGTGAGGGAGAGAGTGTAAGGAAATAGGCTGCGGTTTGCTGTGTAAATAGCTTTTGGCTGTGTTAACTATGTATCTGTGTGCATTTGGGTGCTCCTTCACAACTTCACTCAACATCCAGTATAGAAGACATGACTATTGCAAAGAAACTTAAGATTCTTTTTTTCACAACAGTGGCTCTTCTCTCTCTGGGAGTGGTTTTATGCAGCTAGATCTCTTTTTCTTCATCAGCCTTCTTACTTAATAACCACTAAAATAAACACTAATTGTTAGAAGTCTTCAGTTTTTTTCGGACTTTTCCTTTCACTCTCTTTAACTTTGTGACAGCCATACTTTTCTTATGTCTATCCTTTATCGGTCAGTTTGAATATGAAGAAAGGAAATGGGATGTTTAAAAAAAAAAAAAAAAACATGGGGGCAAATTTGATTTCAGTATGAAAGTGCACTGGTAAAGTGTTTATACCCCTTGAACTTTTCCGAAGATTAAAGCGAGTCAACCAGCCTCACTTTTTTCTTTGGGGGGATTATTGCATCTCACAAAGCCATATTCAACCCATCAACTGAAAGTGAAACTAGTTTAGCGGAACTGTACATAAACTGACAAGCCAAGCAGGGAGGTGAGAGGCTTATGGCAACTCTGGAGGATTTGAGAAGATCTGCAGCTCAGATGGGAGAATCTGTTACAGGTCCATAAATTTGACCTTTATAAGAAAATGGCAAAAAGAAAGCCATTATTGACTTTTGTAGAAAACTATAAAAGTCCTATTGAAAGTTTGCAAAAACCCAGAAAATAGACACAGCAAACTTGCGGAAAAGGTGCCAGGGTCAGGTGGGCCAAAAGGGGAACTTTTTGGCATTCAAAATATAATATGTGGCATTCTGAACATGCCATACCAACAGTAAAGCATTATGCTGAGGGATTTCTTTTGTCAGTATAGACATGTAATCTAGCCAGGGCTGGAAGGTAGAATGCGTAAACTAGATACAGGGCAGTCCTGAAAGCAATCATAAAACAGAGGCTGTAAAAGACTATAAAGAGTCAAGGAAGGAAGCAACCCTAAACATACAACATGAACTACAGTGAAATGGTTTTAGATCAAAGCACAGCCAAGTCAAAGAGTGTCTCAATAAGCCTAAATGCAAGATGTTCCTCAAAGAAAATTCATGATCCTTTAGATGTACAAAAAAACAACAAAAAAAAAAAAACATGAATAAAATAGTTAAGCATACATTCGTGGTACAAAATACATTTTCAATGCAAAAATCCACCAGTTTATCTCATCTAATAACTAAATTTCCACAACTCAGGGAAGGAGACCCTTGATGAGCCAACAAACCTTAGTTTCAAAAAGGCCAGAATGGGCCAGGGGAGCCTAGTGATTAACTTTAGATGAGTTTTCTCCTCACCCACGAAGTGTGACTTGTAGACTCATCTTAATTAGGATAATGGCAGAATTCCTACTAACTCTTTTGATATCAATTAATCCTTGCAAATTAAAGTGTCCACCACAATTTAAAGTGAATAACTCTTAATTAAGACAATAATCACACTTATTCTGAAATGTAATCACAAATCACATTAAAAACAGCACTCTAAATATCAATTCTTTTCCACTTTATAGAGATGTTATTTTGATTACTGGTATATTTACAATAAACAAATACTTTGTGAAGTTTTATCACTTCTTTATATGTTTGCATGACTCAACATTTATTCTGGGCATCCACACACCAAATAAATTCTGTTTCCCTTGGGGTCCATTCTTGTATCAAATTCTTGGTTGAGTTAAAGTTTAATGCAGAAACAGCAGACCAAGATTCTAATATTTTATGCTGACACTTCTGATTTTTTGACAGTGGAGCGGTGAAGTAAAGTGTATCGATGTTCAGCCAAACAAAACACAGAGTAAAGCTATTTAATTTTACATAAGACACAGCGGCCCATCCATTTTCAGGACACAGACAACGCTGCGTTTTCTTTAAGATGTACACTCTGCCTCAGCAGTACTGAGCATATTGTACAAACAACACTGCGGAGGTGTAGAGGTTTGTTTCATAATTACATTCAGAATATGATGAGTTCACAAAGTATATTTACTGTTTTTAAGAGGAAAGTGTTTTTTCTAATTTTCACACATTTTGAGCTTTTATTTGCTTGCCTGACATGTTTCCTCAGAACTTCTTGTTTTAATATAATTTCTTTTTTGCTAAGAGAACCCTCTTTTGCCTCTGAGTAAAGGAAACAGCAACGTGTTCAAAAATCTCATTTAGATTTTGTTGTTGCTTTGCATTTAACAATCATCGCTGCAGCTTGTAATTCTGTGAACCTTCCAATTGTATTTGGATGGACGTGGAAAAAAACAACTAAAACCATAAAACAGTCTGATAATTGAACCAGCTCAAGCGGACTTGAAACATTGCTCTGAAGTAGGTGTACAAATTTGACTGAAGAATAGCTTTAATCTAAGTGTAACATATGATGGTTTTTTTTGTTTTGTTTTGGGGTTTTTTGTGGCGTAATTTGCTTTGATGTGTTTCTTGTGGTTTGTAGTTGAAGATAAGTCAAAGTTTGAAAGAACCCAGTGTTTGGTTCATGTTCTGTCTTAATTTTTTCATCGTTATTTCTATTGCAAAACAAACAACAGCTAACATTGCTATCCTGAAATAACCTTAAAATAAATGAAAATGCATTACTGTTACAAATCGTACCAGCAATAAAGATGAGACAATTATGTGGATTAGTGGATAAAAATGTAATAAATCATTTAATGTATTAAAGGAAAAAAGGAAATCAACAAAAATTAGATTCTTTGTAATGTACAACACTAGTTATTATTTATAATATTAAAGTGAAATAAATGAAAACATTTATTTTTAGCTTAAATGTAGTTTTTGTGCTTGTCTGCGTCTTCACTGGGAGTATTTTTTTTCTCTTAGAGCTGATGACCACCATCATCCTTTTTTAATGTTTCTTGGAAGGACTGAGAGATGAGCACCTCTTTATGATTGGCTTCAGTGAATCGTACTCCCCAATCGGCTCCTAACATGGCAGTAAACAGCCTTCCATCACAAATTTGTTCCCCCTTCATAGTCTATCAGTGGTGGACAGCGGACCTGGCTCTGTGTAGTCTGTTGCTGAGGGCCGAGCTCGCTGCACAGCTCCACACTGCTCTGATTAGACTGCACACTCCCTGCGGTGCCTGTGATCAGTGGCCACACTCGTCTCTCTCTGTCCGTCGCTGCTTCCGACCCTTGTTTTTTTTTTTTCCTCCTCCCCAGCTCTCTGAGAGCTCCATCACTCTCCTTTTGCTGCTCTTTTGCTCTCTCTTCCTCTCCTCTCATTCTATCGTTCCATCCATCTGTCCCGATCTCTCGGGAGGCCAGCCCAATTAACCTGTTTAAACAGCCATCTGAGCATCCCATCCATTCCAATGTGGATGTGTGAGAGAGAGCCAGTTCACTGAGCCAGGAGCCCGATGCCAGGCCTCCATCCGCAGTCTTCCCCAGCCACCACCTCCACCTCACCTCCTCGCCTTCATCAGCTTTTTCCTCCTCCCACATCATCCTCCTCTTGCTTACAATGAGCCTGATTGTAACATATATTAGGTTGATCTAGTGCCCATAAAAGTGTTTCCTTCTCTATTTTGTAGGGCAGAGTGACATCTGATGCATTCAGTCCAGTGCTCTTTGAACAATCCGAACGACTGCCGCTATAAACAGTGCTGCCTCGGGAGATATTTCTTTTGCAACCACAATCTGCCCACAATCTCTTTTTATTTTTTTCTTCGTCTTTAATGTTCTTTCTTTTCATCGCACTCTCTGATTGCCACCTCTGCATGCTCTCCGTCCTCTCAACTATCTCCCTTTCACCTCCCCTCCCCCCCATCTCCTCTCACCTTCTTCTTCCTGTCACTCCTCAACTTTCCCTCTCTCGTGACTCTTTTCTTTTCTCACTTCCTTTTCAACACTTGTCAGCCACTTCCTTTCAGGCTGTCCAAAGAACATCGCAAGAAGGTCATGTCTCCTCGATCCTCTCCTCCTTGTCCTTCCCTTTTTGTGAGATCAGGAGCGCTTTAATTAGAGAGGTGGGAAAAAAGATGAAGTTGGGCTTTAATTTAGAATATCATTCAAGCATCACAAAAACTGTTATTTTACAGCTTCGGGAACAATCATGATGAAGAAATTAAAGACTTTATTCCCTTACTGTGGCACCCCATACTGGTAGAATTTTCCACATTTCAGAGGGTGACTGTTCTTATTGACTAGACAATGGAGAAGTGCTTGGCTAGCTGTTTGGCACACTGGGGTGTCTGTCTTATTTGCCAGATCAATGCACACCCAGGGCCCACTGCTTTAGACAACTTGTTAATGTGCAGCACTGCGCCATTGGGCTGCATTGCTTTGTTGTTGGCTGATTTTTATAATCTCTCTTATAGCAGTATTGACCCAACTGAGTGAAAGAAGATCTATTGGAGGTCTCTGTGTTTGTGTTGGTGTGCGTGTATGCGTGTGTTGTTGGATGAGCAAAGTTGGCACTGTCTTTTTCTTTAATTGGTGCAGGAAGAAGACCCTCTGGGTACTTTATGGCGCAGCCTGTCACTCCATTTGTGTGTGGGTATTGGTGCAGTTAGTTCAGCTTGTCACTGTTAAGACATGCAGGCAATCACCGAAAATAAATGCCTACGCACACAAACAGAGAGTGATTACACTTACCACCTACAGTTACATCTTGCTTTGGTTTTTATTGACTTATTGAGTTAGGCTTTTACAGATTTTTCTTGAAAGAGCTGCTTGTTTACAGATGTGTTGTGCTTGCCATTTTAGATAAAACGCAAAAAAAAGTTTAATGCTGAACTTCATCATATTTATATTTTGCAATATTTTTTTTTAAACGGATAAATAAATTGAATTAAACATCTTCAAAGGAGTGATCTCATTTTTAGGTATCTTTTTTGTTATTTTCTGGCTCACAAACAGCTTTCAGGTCTCATTCATCCATCTCATTTCATCTAGAAATGGGATAGCACAGTATGTAAGCTTCTATATATTTAGGTTTATGTTGTGATAGATAAACAAACATAAACAATTTCTGGCTGGAATATCAGAATGTGCAGGATCCAAATTTCTAGACAAACTTGTTTTGGTTTATTGCAATGAGTGAGAGGAGACAATATTTCATTTGAAAATTATGAATCTTATAATGTGGTGTAAAAAAAAAAAATATTGATACCTTTTATTTTCTATATTTTTTCACAAACTTTAATGTATTCTATTGGTATTTTAGAGCAGACCAACACAAAGTAGTGGGTACTTGTCAAAAGACTGCATAATTGACCTGGAATTTTATTTATTTGTTTTGCAAATAAAACTATAAAATTGCCTTCTGTCGACTTGACTTGTATACCACAGGATAAAATTCACTTCAACCAGTTGCAGATCTCTGCTGGTATGAAACTTGTACACAGTATGAATGCAGCTATTCCTAGAAGGTCTCTGAGGTATTTTATATAACTTCGGTAAAAAAATAAATAAAAAACTACCATCACAAAGACAAAGTAAAATACCAGACAGATCAGGGATATCACTATAAACAAGTTTAAAGCAGGGTTAGGTGATAAAATGCATTGCAAGTGTTGAACATCGCCTGGAGCACTTCAATCCATCATTTGAAATTGGTATGAGTATAACACAACTGCAAACACTTTAAGACATCTCTTTCACTTATTCTGCCCCCAAACTCTGGAACCGTCTACTATGAAACATCCGAAACATGTACTCTCTTCTTTTCAAATCAAGACTCAAAACTCACCTGTTTAGTAATATATTCTCTGTTTACATAAATTTTCATTTTGCATTTTGCTTCCATCTATTGCAGTATATTTCATTTGTTTTCTTCTTCTTCTCATCATTTATTATTATTATTATTATTATTATTATTATTATTATTATTGGGGCTACTTTCAAAAAGCTATATGTGATAGATAACTAACTTCTTTACTGGGTAGCAAAGGGATTGCCTGTCTTCTAAAGGAACGCAAAAATCTGGTCAAAAATAATGGGAAGTATATTTGAGGCTACCAGACCCTCAAGGAATGGTTAGGACGAAGTTATGTGTGTGATCCATTTGATTGTGACACATTAATCCAATTGATAATTGATGGCAAGAACTGAATATTAATTTTTCACATTTTCTGTGCAGCCCTGCCGTACCCCCCACAGAGTAAAAAAATTGTGGGCTCTAACTGATCCTGTCTCTTCTGACTGCAGGAGGATTAAACACAAAAATATATTTTTAATTTAAATTTTCTAGCCACCCTAATGCCATGAGGATTTTAGCTAATACATGTATTTTCTATGTTTATTTTTAAAAATTTTTATTTGTGTTGTTTTGTGATGTTTCAGGAAAAAAATGAAGACTAATTCACATCTTAGTTTGACCTCTAAATTAGCTATTCCCTATGTGTGTAGACTCAGCCTGCAGGCCTCTTGCAGTCATAGCTGCAATAGTGCTGCACTGTTGGCTGTGTGCCTAGCTTAAAAAGAAGAAGAAACAGTAATTGGTGGACAGGGAGAGAAATGGCAACATACTACTACAGGGCTGCCTTATATGTGTGTTTGTGTGTGATTTTACTTGTATTTTAGTTTTTTTTTTTTTTTTTACATGCCTACCACAACTTAGATATGCATCAACACTTTGAGAATGCATTTTTACTTCTCCCTGTTGTTAATATATTCAGGCACCCTTCCAAAACTCCATTTGTGTACAAACATGTTTGCCAAATGTGTTTGTTATTGTCAACTCTACCTTCCAAATCTAATCTTTGAAAATCTGCAAATATAATGAAAGGGGAGAAATAAAATTGGATTTGACAAAAAGAAAAGCAAATGAGACAAACAGAAACTGGCAAGTTAGAGGTTTGTTTGGGGTGAACCTGCTCAGCAATACAAACAGAAACCAAATCCTATGAAAAAAACAAAAGCTTTTGTGCTGCTTTTGTTAATGCAGTCCATCTCTTATGTCCTATCTAAACCTGTCCAGAAGAGCACACTTGTGTAGCACCTACTACAGTCGACAGAGGCTGTCAGGGAATGGATGCGCCAACTGACAGAGTTTAGAGTGGCTGCCTGGACATCTGGAGGGTTCTCACATGATCACAGTCGTCTTTAGGTCCAAATGTAACAAAAAGACGGATTTACTCACAGTCACTTTCTGTAATTGGAACCTTGTTTCAGCTGTGCAGAGGCGTAGGAGGGGAGAAAGAGAAGATATAGAGGTGAATTGTGTCTTTCAGCCCAGGGTTCCTACAATATGTTGTCTAGACATTGTAATCCTCCAGAGAGGAGTAGAAGACTGCAGGTGCCACAAGGGAGAAGTAAATGAGAATGAAAGGTCACAATAGAAAATACCTGTCTCCCTTTTACTCCTCCACTCTTAAACATTTTAGATTTTCATAGGAGATTAAGATGTAAGTTCCTTGCAATTTTCATTGTTTTTTACAGAAATGATTTATCTTAATAATGTAGTTTTTTAAAGATGAATAATCCTATAAATGCTTAAGTCTCCAATATGTATTTTAACTATCTTATTTTTCTGAAGATGTTATATGATATTGATTGTGTTTCTCTTTCGCATGCAAGATATTATAACCTCTGATCAAATAACAATAACTGAGAAACTTCCTGCTGATGTATACTTATCAGAATCTTCTTACAGAAGTATAGAATTAGATCCTTTTTTTTACCAAAGTGATGTCAAAAGGGCTATAAAATGACAGTTGACAGTGTCAACTGTAGTAGATGACTTATTTTTGTATCTGAAAAACGGCAAAATATCAAAATGGAAAAGAAGTGTAAATGACTAGCAATTGTCAAGGAACTTGCAGCTCCCTCCACATTTATGGGCATGTTTGGTAATCTTGCTCATATCTACAGTCAAAGCAGTTATTTACATTTTTAAACAACTGGAAAATTGGTGAACAAACCTGGATGAGAACCAAGCATCTTGTCACTAAGCAAAGTGAGAAGGTCAGTAAAGGGAAGAAAAAGAACAACACATTACTTTCAAACTCTGACTTGAGCAACATAAAATATTAGTTTCCTTTTTATTCGGTTATTTTTCAGTTTATCTCAATGCAAATATCTGACATTCACCTTGACTTATCTTAGTGTCAACTGAAGAAAAAGAAGCAAAATGAAAGAAAAGCATGCCGCTACCAACACCTTCTTTCACTTTGTGTAAGGTGTTTTCTTTCACTTTGTGTAAGGTGTTTTTTTGATATGTGATGCTGATTTTGTGCCAAAGCTTTGTATTGTTTGCTTGTTTTCTGACACTGTTAGGTATGCTGAGTGATCTGTGATGCTGTGGACTGGTTTCTCTTCTAAAGGTCCTGAGCACTTTGCGAAAGTCCATGGTGCCACAAGCCATCTGAAATACATTTTATGCAAAAATATGTCAGACTTTCCCACACAACTGAAAATGAGTCATCTCTGGGACTTTCACCAGGATAATTATTTGAAGTATATTGCCAAATATCTGAGAAATGGTCCACCAGACACAAACTCCCCCTCCTCTTTCAGTTCCCAGACATAAATTCTGTTGGAAACTTGTGAAATGAGCTAGAGAACAGAAAGCATGAGAGGACCCAAAAGTCTGGCTGATCTGCCAGAGACTGTGGAAAGAGAAATCATCTCTATATGCTCTAATCTTGTCAATTGTTATCGAAGTTCTAAATAATGTCCCATTGGTAAAAGGTGGCTTGTTAAAAGTTTTAATGAGTGGAGATGCCAATTAGAAAGCTACTATTGATCTAGCATAAAACAAAATATTGTGTAGTGTAGGTTCCCTCATCTTCCACCCCCTCTTAAAAATATTCAAATATAAGTGTGATTCATTTTTGCACATCAGTTGTTAATTAATGTGGAGGTGGCTGATGGAAGCCAAGTTTTCAAAAACTAATTTTCCAATCAAAATATGTTAGCTTTTCAAAAAAACATTGCAAAAAGGTGGATTTCCCACAAATAATTTTGAGTCATGTTCTACATAAAAATGCAAATTGTAAGGTTAATCTGTGAATACTGAACTGCAAATAGGTGCGGGTCCACTGCATGTATTTGTTTCTTCATGTAATTCCAACTAGCAACACATAGGACAAATTTTTTAACTGGTTTGACTTAATGGAAAGTTATAATGTAATGAATTTTTATAGTACTCTGGTGTTTGCCTCTCACTGAGTATGTTGTTTTTCTGTGTTTTTTTTTTGGGGGGGGGGGTTGCAGCAATTTCATCTGCATCCCAACCAAACAAAATATGTACCATTTTTATTTTACAGCTGTCATTGCCTTGATGGTTTTTATTTGAAACCATTTTAAATCATTCTGTCCACAGTGACGTTTGACGACTGCATGGGGAATGAGGCCGTGGTTTTCCAGAGCACCGACCCGGTCTTCAACGTCCGGACAGATGGATCCATCTTTGCCAAGGGACAGGGAGCCAGCTTGGATGAGACAGTTCAGTTTAAAGTGACAGCGCGTGGCCCTCACACAAATGTCTGGGAGACTGTGGTTCAACTGACCCTGATTGACCTGTCGTCATCAGGGCAAAATGAAAATGAGGTGAGTTACACACAGAAATATCACGCTTCAAGTTTCAATTATCATCTCAAAGGTCTCTTTTTCTATCACATTTCCTCCAGTGGCCTGGTGATACTAACAGCCCAGAATCAGGTCAAAACTCCTTGGGGATTTGAGAACTAGAGAGAGAGTGGGTGAGAGTAGCAGCAATGGCAGACTGTTAAAAGTGATAAAATCGCACTGCCACATGGGGGAGAGAATGTTTCCCTTAGCCATAAGCTGTTATTGGAAAACATCCGGCGCCTGTGCACCCCAGGGGTTCTTGGCTCTTTCGTTTCTATTTAAAAGCTGTCAGAGGTCAGGCGAAGACTGAGCAGTCTGAGCTAAGCTGTCCCCATGAATACAGAAGCACACGGCCAAATCAGATTGTCGATACCAACACGAGCCTTAATCAGATTAAAGCAATGAAAACACAAATAATTAAGAGACTGTGTTCACTTACTTGGTGCAACATCTTCCCGGGATCAATAGGTTCTTCACCACATCAGGTCTAAATGAGACATAAGTGCAATATAAGTTATAAATATATAATACGTAAACCTCTCACACAGCTTCCTATCTTGCTTTTAATGTTGCATAAAAAACTTTTTTTTTTTTTCACAAAAAGCATAGGATATTTATAGAAGAATAAAGGATATACAAAGACTTAAAACCACAGCAAATTATTTATAAAACGTATCATTTTCTAGCAGTTGGAATGATACTACCAACTTGTGAAAATTGGTGGTAGTATTCCACATGTAGCTAGAACTCCAAGTTGATTTGTTTTCATCAGAAAATTTTCCAACAAATCATTTTTACTTTTAAAAAGTAATTTTCTAATACTGCAAGTCTTAAAGGATAATTAACACATTTTTAAATCACAAAACAAAGTTTGCTTTAAATGAAGCAACTGTCTGGGACTTTCATAAGTCTCACAATAATTTTTCAGCAGCATTGAGATTCCGAGGCTGTGTATTTAAACCCCTTAAAAAGTAGAACACACAGAACACACGGTTTTGTATGCGTTTCCTTGGTAGTTGTGACAAAATTGAATCAGTGACACAAAATCAGCCCTTGAATCGGAGAGACAAATAGAGAGTAGGACCTCAGTCAACAAACGATTTATTATTGTAAGTATGAATATGCTTTTCATGCGCTGAATAGTCTGGCCTTTATCTACATAATTTTGTAATTCAGGCAATTCAAATGATTCACCGCATGGTATGAGCCTTAGTGTTAAAGTATTAAAGGTCAAATGAATGGCTATTTTGCTTTATTTCCCAGTGAGTCCATGAATAGTACTTGAATAGACAGACGAATGATGGAGGAGCAAGACGTGTGGTCAGCAGTCACAGGTATGCTACAAGTTGTAAGCGGCATGTATTCAGGAAGAGCGCGCAGGGCACTGAAACAAAACGTGATGTTTCGTTATGGAAATGCTGCTTTGTGGCGCGCTCTGTTGAATAATAACTTCCAGATGTCTCGGTAGCCAGGGGCTGGCTGATATCAAAGCATGCAGGGTTTTGGGGAGGCAGAGCTGTGGAGGGGAAGAGCTGGGACCATCGCCAGCTGGCTAAGGCTGACGGCACCAGGGCTGTGGGTCCGCATCCATTTCACACTCACTGATTTCTGTTCACATAGCATTGGTGTGCCTAAGCGAGTGTGTGTTTGGTATGTATTTGAGGATGTTATTTTATTGTGGGAGATTATGCTGGATCAAGTATGAATTATGCTAATTTTGCATTTAATTTTAATGCCGTGTATGTTCCGTGTGTGTTTGTCCTTTTGTTTTGGGCATAAAATGTCTTATATTTGCGAGCCTATGGGTTTGAGCTTTGCAAGGCTGCATGCCAAAGCATATGCTCTCTATCTGTGCTGGATTAAATGGAAATAACACAACCTTTAAATCATTAAATCCAAAAAGCTGCTGTTAGAAATTCCGATCTAAATCCAGTCTATCTGTGCTGTTTGTCAACCATCTCTGATAATGGTTTCAGTAAGTAACACCGTTCCTTAACTTGCACCCCCCGCCCTCCCCACCCCTTAGTTACAACACACTTCAGCACTCTTTTTTCTTTCTGCCAAAGTGTGAATAAGACTCTGAGGAGCAAGGTTTCATTAAACTTGCTCCATGATAGGGGAGAAAAGCTCACTTAAGTTTTTTTTTTTGCAATGGTGATGGCACTGCTCTTTTTTCTGGCTTTGTCTCCTTTCCTCTGTCTTTTTTCTTCAGTTTTCCCCCAGGAGCTCACTAGTACCTGTTAGCATGTGCAGATAAAAAGCTCTGGTGTTTCACTTATTTAGTGTAAGGGAACGGGTGAAGATGAGGGGTAAGGGAGTGGGTTGGTGGGTTATCTCACATCTGCTTCTGACAACTCTCACACTCATTCATTTCAGTTTAACCTTATCGTGTGTTTCACTACTTTGTGGGGAATGAAAGCATGAGCTGCAGTCAACATTACTAAGCTTTTATCTGTCTTACAAAGAAAAAAGAGTCAATTTGTCCAGACCTAGATCACATCTGTCACATCCCACTTTACTGACAAATCATGTTTTTGCACATAGGGATGCTGTACTGGCAGAGGCCAGTCTGTCGAATGTGCACTGAATGTAAAGGTTCATTTGCATGTTCCAGTGAACCTGTCACACAGTACAGCAAACACTGAATATGGAAACATGTTTGGAAGGCTGGATTGCCTGTTCTGCAAACTGGTAACATTGTACACAAATAGGAGAAAGAGTCAGCGTTTGTGTGGGCCGTTGCATGTCAGCATGCTGCTCAGGAGTGTAATTAAGAGTGTAGTGTTTCTCAAGGACTTTGCCTCCCCTAGTGGCCAAAATAAGAGATAAAGGTATGTGAACTTCAAAAGAGAAAACAGTCCTATTTTGTTTATTAATTATAATCAGTTGTTTCAGACTATGAAACAGTGTTAATATAGGACAATGGTAATTGAATTAAATAAGAAAACGATTTTCAAACAATTTTCAAATGAGGATTTTATTTATGAAAAGAAAAAAGGCATTTACACCAAGCGAATCCTGTGGATAAGTAATTGTAAACATAATAGATACTTGTGTCACATTTGGTAGATAATCATCATCATCAGTCATTTTAAACTCTTTATCACATAACTTTTTTAATTCAACTGCATTGGATGGGTCTCCTGTCATTACTGGTACAGCAAGTCTCATTGTTGAGTCCAAAGTCATGCAAGTCTCAGGATTTACTTGCAAATTTTGACTTACAAACTGGTCATTTGACCACATTCAGAATTTGATCAGAGTAGTAATTTATTTTTTATTTTTTTTATAATTCAAGTATTTTTGTTTCCCAGAAAAAATAGCAAGTGGGGTGATCTTTAAAAAATAAATTAAAATAGAATAAAATTAGAAAATGAGCAAACTTATCCATAGTAAATAAATAAATCTGACCAAAATAAAAATTATTTCCATCTTAATCATCTGCAACAGTATAACCCAGTTTTTACAACATTATAAGAGAAGATCAGCTTTAGAGCACAGAGATTTATTTACCTTATACACATTGAAACCTGTGACTTTTCAGTATCCATGACTAAAATAGCAAGCACAAAAAAAAAACCCCTCAGTTTTTAAGCCAACAATCATTGATTTTAATGCAGCTGGTTTTTACTACCATTGTGGGGAACAGAAATCTGTTCTAATACATTTGACATGGACATTTAAAGAGCAATCATAGTGGTTGTTCTTATGATGATGATTCTAACAAACTCTCTCTTAACTGAAGTCCAATGCCAACCTAGAGTTCCCTCACCAACCACATCCCTTTCTTATGCAAGAATCTTTCCCTTTGCTCTGTCACTTAAAGTGTATTGGAAAACGCAGAACAAGATGCTTAAAGCTGCACGTTTGGATGATCAAAACAAACATGACACCTTACCCCAGAATCCCCCCACCATCTACGGCCCACACCATTACCCACCCACACATACCCATGCATGCATAAACCGTAAGTCAGGTTACTTGACACATTTTCTGTAAAACAACCTTAAAAGCTTTTCTTTTTCTTTTTCTTTTCCTTCTTCTTCTTCGTCTTCATCTTGAGCATCCATCTAATGAAAGCAACCTTGAAAGCTTTGTTTCCACTGGCAGATACAACCTAACCCCCTAAGGAACCTTAACCAGGCAAGAACAAACAGATAGTCAAAGAAAAAACACTTTTTTATAGACTGTATGGTACAGGACCTTCAACTTTCAGTATGTGCCAGAAGCCACTGTAGCCTACTCCTGTGGTGTATTTTCTCAGTATATTCAAATGTCAGCTGTTGTGGTTGATCTGTAAGCCAATACATTCTTCACAGATATTGTAAAATGAAATGTAGAATAATTATTCGCCACATCAATCGTATCATATATTACAGTGTTACACATAGTGTAATGATATATAAATATATATTAAATTAATCTATTTTCTTTATGACCAACTTCACACAATTTCTATTGTACATTGGTAAAAACACCATCCTGTCCACATAAACATTCATACACTCAGAAATTCCACCTCAACAGTTCCCTGGGCTTTAATAAAACATTCATTGAAAGTGGTTTCCAGTCACTGTTTTTTGTATTTGTTTTTTTTTTTTTTTCCAAACCCAAATACTTGCTACCATGACTCCCCAATTGGTTTATAATATTCTCGATCTTAATCGCTAAGAAGAACGTATCAGGACCTTGCAACTGGAAGGACAGATATTGAAGAACAATAAGACTGCAAAGGAGAGCAGGGTGAACCATGAGAGCAAAGGATAGCTGAGCAGTGTGTGGTTGAGATATGCCAACCTTTGGCAATGATATTCATTGTTGATTTTCTTACATGGTCTTAGAGGCTTAAAAACCCTGAGATACGTTGGTAGGTTTTTTGTAGAACAACAATCCAGACAGATTATCAATATATTAAGCACATTTAGTACAACATTATGCACACAGGAGTAAAGAGAGGAGTCTTTAGATAATGAAAGCCATTAACCATGATGCTGAACTGAAGTTTTGTGTAATATATTTGAATATTTGGAGCAACATTTTTAGTTATTTGCAGTTGGTGCTTTACATAGCACGGGAATTCACAAATAAAACTCTCTTCCTGTACTCTGCATGTATTTATTCACGCTTTAGGAGTTTAACGGATGACATCTTTATTTCTTCTTTGGTGCCTGTTGAAAGTATTTTCACGTACGGACACTAAATCCAGGTGGCATTAGCTTTATTGCTTGATATTTGATGTAGATTGTTCTGACACAAGAATGAGTTAATGCTCATAAAGAGGTTGAAAATAGGCTCTCTTTTTGTTCCTTTTCTGATCATCTCTCAAAAAGACAGTTTTGTGGTGGACCTGAGCATATGTGAGGACAGGAGCACAATAAATGATTGAAGTGTATATCTGTGACTCAGCTGACTGTCTGCTAAAAGAGGCTTTAAATCCAACATCAGACATGCTTTCTGTTAATAGGCTTTTTATATCTAACATAAATGACAAAGCCTGAATTTTATGGTCTTGTTCACACCCATATATACAGACAAAACAAGTAATACCAGCTCTGTTCTGCCCAGGTCTGATGCCTGATGGTGCTTTTTTTCTTGTCACATTTCTGTCGGCACTTAAAAGTTTAGATTCTTTTTTTAATTCTCAGAATACATTGAGGACACAACTTCTGTTTTCAGAGTATTATAACCTTTGAACAATTAGTTTAAAGAACATACTTGTGATACATTGTGAACTTCGGCTCCATAGCAACACCATGTGTAGGTGATGATATACTATTCATGTTACTGAATAGTTTACAATTATGGCCTTAGGCAGGAGGTATAGAGAGCTATTGAAATACCATATTTTTTATTCCCATCTCAAAGACTTCTCAGAACAACAAGGTCATTGTAAGAGGTTGGATTCCACTTTTTAAATATAAAAGAGCAGCTTATTGAGAGTTTTCGCTCAGATCAATCTTGTATTACAGAGATTCTGTGTTATTACATGTTATTTTTTTCCTATTTTTCCTTCTATTCACACAAGTTGAATTACTAATACAACTTAACTTTGCGACTACCTTATTTTATATTTCCTTCTTCCATAACTAATTATCTCCTCAGAAAAAAAACAAATATTTTTTTGTGTGTTTGTATAGAAATAACCATTTGCATAGACATAATATGCAGTGTCATGCTACCGCCTTGTAATAATATTATAAATATCGAGGTAATATTTTGTATTTTGTGAAAAAAAAAATATGTTAGAAGTTGTTTTGTGTTGGTACTGCTGTGAAAACAGCTCTGCTCCTCCATGGTGCCATTTTTGTAAAATCTGGGGCAAATCTTCAGTTTGGTGGCCCATATTAACCCCTGGCAGTCAAAACAGCTTGACATCCCACAATCAGCCAGGGGCTGTTTGTGGCTCACGGCTGTGTATGTGGGTGTGTGTGTGGGCGTGTGTGTGTGTGTGTGTGTGTCTGTGTATGTGTCCGTGTGTTCCTGTAACAACAGAAACGAGCTCTCAGTCTAATGAGTAAAGGTTTATGAAAACGTTACTCTTTCTGACATCTGAATTTCTGCCTTGAGACTGAAACAACTTTAGCATGTTATTGGTTACTGTTATAATCATCAGCACACACAAGCTTATGTTTAAAGTCTTGCCGTGTCTTTTCTTAAAGGTCACAGAGGAAGCAGGAAACATCAGTGAGCAAAACAAGAAGAAGGACACGTCGCAGGCACCAACTCCTGTCATCATGTTCCCAGGGTCCCGCGTCAACAGCACCAGGGGTCTCCGAAGGCAAAAGAGAGACTGGGTGATCCCACCAATCAATGTGGCAGAAAATTCTCGTGGACCATTCCCTCAGATGCTCGTCAGTGTAAGTGACAGGTTTGATTGGCTGCAGCGGTGATTTGCACAGAATTTACAGCTGGGATTTCTCGAGGGCGCTTCACAGCTACCACTGATTGGGGACGTGCGTAATGAAGGGTGATAAAGCACAGAAATGCATTAGCATAACTAGTTTGCTCTCCACATCCTTGAAGATGATTGTGTTGTGCTCCCCTGATGTAATTAGAGCTACAGTATCTTAAGGTATTTAAAAAGCCCTCGCTGACCCTGAGAAGTTTTCCCTTCAGACACACAGTGCTCCTAAGCAGTTAAACCCTCTCACAAAAAGAGGCCCATTGGGTTTCCAGTTAACCAAATATTATTCATTTCCATTTTCCGTTATCAAAGTGTTTTATTGTTCAATTTCACTTTTTGATGTTCAGTTATTTTTTATGAATGCAGTCTAAAAGCACAATTTATCACAGAATAACTGCATTTTTTTTTTTCTCTTGTCTTGTTTACAGACAAAATTAAATATTCATCCCCTTTGACCCATGAAACAATTATTTGCAGTTTAAATCTAAAGTTCTAACATAAAATGGGATTTGTATTTCACATATACATTTGTATATGTGAAATTATACATACACACATTGAGATGCAACACCAACAACTGAGAGTAATTTTATTCCTTGAAAAAAATACTGAGTTCTAATAAGGCTATAATTTGAAAACAGCATGCAGGGTGCTGGAGATCAAGCGCATACATTTGTCGAAGTACAAAAATCATGAATATATTTATGTTTGTGCAAATGTTTTGTTGTGCAAAGGCTTGACTCACAAAGAGCCTAAAATTCACAACCAAAGAATGACAGCTCAGGCTCTCTCATCGCCAAATTGTAAATGTAAAGCTTGTGGCACTCTCTTCAGTTTATCCAAAAGTGTTCCAAGGGACTGTTGCCTCATTCCCGGGTCTGTCTTTCCATCTTTTCTTTATCTGGAATATCTAGCCATCAGCTTTTCCCTGTTGTTTGCAAAACTCCTTCATCTTATCTCTGCTGGGTTTAAATTGTGCGAAGGAAGCATTTTTTTGTTTGTTTCACTTCTTTGTTTTTCTTCCAGGTTTTATTCTGTCCCCAGAGAAAATAAAAACTAGAGCTGCTTGAAGAGAATTTTTTTATCTAACTTTTTTTCCCCATTGAGATATAAAACAGAATTCACAGCTGGGATTGAGTCTAAAGGGGAGTTTTTGAATTGGAGTGCTTCTACAGCTGGAGTCTGTCCCATCAGCCTGGTACTGTCTGTCTCACATTTCCGTCTGAACTTTCTAAACCCTTTAACAGTACTGTAACAGCAATGAACTAATATCATAGTTGTGCTGCTTCTTAGAACTGGTCAGAACCAGAGAGTAACAGAGGTGATAGTGCAGAAAGAAAGAGCAAGGGCATCAGAGGAACATTTGGAAGTACAGTGCGCAGCCAAACACAATCCATTTTGTGCAGTAAATAGGTCCGTCAGGGGCTGGTGGGTTGCTAAGAGTTGAGCGTTCAGAGCAGAAGAGAAGTGATGCGTGCTGATGCCTTTGTTCAGCTCTGAGACTCTCATCTTTCCCTTTAATGATGACTGGAGGGCAGGTATGGGCATACAGAGAGTTAAAAATCTGCAGGTCTGTGGCATCAGGGTGATTTTGCCAACTTTTTGTTTTTGTGTTTAGTCTGTCTTTAGTAACTTTTATTGTCCTCTTAGGGTTATGTGTATCCTTTTCTTTTCAGTCTAAACTGAACATAAAACCTTACATGCTTATATATCTGGCAAGGATATAAATGCACAAACGACGTGTTAATGGTTTATTTAAAGCAACACCAGAGACTGAGGCAGGTTTTGGGCTTTCCCCGAGGATGTTCCATGTAAGACCAGCACTGTAAAAAAAAACGACAAAAAAAATCTCCATCTGGGCCCATGACTCTGCTGTGCCAGAAGACACCCACAAAAGACGCAACCAGACGCCACAAAACTATGTCAGGCAAACGATAGGGTACCTAATACAATACTATTTTTTTATGACATTGATGGTAGCCATGACACAAAAAATGATTTTAAAAAAGCAGGCATAATAGTAAGTTGTGCTGATCTTCTTGTGAAACAGCCTGCTTTGTCTAATTTACATTTTTAACATTAAACCCAACATGGGGTCCAGTTGAATTTTAAATTTTGAGGACTTTAAATTTGAAATTTCTATGCTTTATATGTCACCATTTTATATAAAATGACTCTAACATATCTTCAATAAAAGATTTGTTTTAAAAATAATTGAAACTGAGTAAATAGTATGCTTGCATAGAAGCAAAATGAAATAGAACCTCTCCAGAACATCAGTCAACAAGATTTAGATTAGGCAGGAAAAGGCTTCTTTACCTGGAGGAGATGCTATGTTGTTACCTGTTGTTAGTAGATAATAACAGAATAAGACGAACTTTAAAATACTATGTACAATTTTAGTAATCAAGCAGGCTCTGACCAACACATCTCTTTTTGTTTTGCCTATAACCACAGACAATGTGTGAACCCTTGGTTGTAGCGTAATAATTCTTATGATCCAGTTAAACTTAAATTATGAACTGTAAACTAAAGTCTATCTGGCCAAACCAACACAGTCTGAAAATGCAATAAACAAATTAAGTAGTCAGGACTACGAGTTAAAAAGAAATATTGTGTCGTGTATTTTCTGTGTTACTGAATGCTTTGCTTCTATTAAAATTAAAATGTTTCTGAAAATGTTTTATCTGTTGTAATTGTTTTTTTTTGTTTTTTTTTCTCTGAACCAAATCAAAGGGAAAACTGACATAATCCTGACTGCATTTCCATTCACCATAAAATTGTGCAAATTGGAATTCTGAAAATAAATTAGCTTAATGAGAGAGAACATGCCAGTGTTGGAAAAACAATTTTTTTGCTATTTTTTTTTATTTATTTATTTATTTATTTTTTGCGCTAGGAGGATGTGGTTTGTCAGTCGTATCAAAATTTTTACATTTTGCAAAATGTACAACGTGGAAAATCTGAGATAAAATAATCTTAATAAAATTTCTTCAAACTACCATCAGTACAGAAGACAAAACTTATTTTTTTAAGATTACAATGCCTTTATATTCATTTACATGATAGCCATGTTTCAAAAAGGGTTTCTAGTCTGTATTTCTCTAAATGTGGCATCACTCTGTGTCCTGCTTCCCCTAATGGTCTGTGAAGTCAGTAACCTACTTAATGAGCTGTTCTGTCATCCAACACAAACCTGAGTGACGTACAGACAGGGACCTTCATCATCGGCATCCCACCACTTTTCTCTCTGCCCTCACCAAGTTGCCATCAGCCGGACAGGTGGGGTGACAGCAGCCCTCGTCTGCATCTCAGTGGGTCTGCAGCACTGTCACTTTGATCAGACTTACACAATATCGGGCGTGTGTCAGGATAGAGGCCCCTGTGAGCTAGCAGCTCGACACAGCTTGAGAGAAATGCTGTCCAGGCAGTGCTCCTATCAGCCTCTAAAACAGGAACTGCACATCACAGCTCCAAGAGATATTTCTGATTGCGTTTTATTAATAGTGGGGCCAGAGGATAAAAAAATGGCTCAGCAACCTCACGCTTTCCAACTTTAAATCAAGACGTTTTGTTCATGTTGTAACAAGGAGGCTCCATGTTAGACCTAATCAGCCTCGAGTATGTCAGACGTGAGGTTCAACACAGTCGTTCTGTCTTTGCAAATAATAGACAGCAGTACTTATGTTCCGGTGTTTGTTTTTTTTAAACTAATGGGTAAGTAAGCTGTGTAACATCTCACAGAAGAAACAGGAACTCCAGAAAGGTAACCGTCAAACAAAGATTGAGCAGTATAATTTTTCTAAAGTAAACAGGTGTTCTTTGTTTTTCACTTTCTTCTGCAGCCAAACACCCATCAATAACATGTAAGGGAGATTGATTTTACTCTTTTTTTTCTTTTTCTCCTTTCTTCCAGAGGCTTTTTGAAAACCTAAATTGATCCACACACTTCTCCTACAGCACCAAGGCATTGATTTCTTTTGCACAAGTAAATAAAGACTCACTGTAACCACCACCAGTTTACCCACACCGTAACTTCCCAAATTTAAACAATCCTAAAAAAGACAAAGAACTGAAAACAATAAATCAATGGAAGCAAAGGCTGTACTATTTGAAGACAGTTGTCGAGAAGTTGTTTTGATTGATCAGAGGTCAGAGTTGATTTCAGGGCAGGACATGTTGTGAAATGTTCTTCCCATTCTTAGTTCATAGTTCTCACATTCTTAGTTGATTTTGTCTATTTTCTGCCCCGGAAAGCTTAGGAATGCATTGTTTAACAGAGATATCATTTTCTGAGTGATTTTTAAATTTGTAATGCTTCAACCAAACCAATAATTTAATAAGTGGAAAATATGTGTCATTTTGGAAGGTTTTTTTGTAGAAGTATATATAAATTTTAAGAATTATTAGACATTCACTGATCATTAAAAGGTTGCTCTTAGACTGCAGGAGCAACATTTTCACCATTGCATTTTGCCAGGTAGTTTCCAGTTTTGAAAACAGAAACATATCAAATGTTTGTGCTGAAAGAAAATTTACTGCTGAGGTTGGAAAGGAAGCCTAGTCCGAATTCCTCAAGAGGTGAAATGAAAGCTAAAGGCCAAGATTTAAAAACAAGCCAAGATGTGTAAGTCAGTAAAACAGAGACAGTGAAATGCTGACACGGTCGTTTCTGCTTTCGCCTGGACTGACTTCTTTTTCCTTTTTCCTCCCACTTATTACTCTGCAGTAGGTCTACCCTTATCTAAATAAGGTTTATTGTTTTTTTCCCTCCCGTTCACTTGCTTGATTGAATTTATGCAGTGCTTGTGTGCGTGTATTTTGACATACCACACCTGCCAAGAAAAGGACTTTTTAGCGGTTCACAAGAAGATCCAAAGAAACAGGACAGAACATAACACAGACAAAATGTGCTTGAATACACATGCAACAGTGCACATTCTGCAGGGTTTTATGTATTTCTTGGAAATAGTGTAGCCTCACATTTGAATGATTTCCCAGAAGGAGTTTATTTAGCCCAGAAAATGAGTTTTTTTTTGTTTTTTTCCCCCATGAAGAAGTGTTTCATGTAGCC
Source organism: Poeciliopsis paucimaculata (assembly GCA_903067055.1). Classification (NCBI taxonomy): domain Eukaryota; kingdom Metazoa; phylum Chordata; class Actinopteri; order Cyprinodontiformes; family Poeciliidae; genus Poeciliopsis; species Poeciliopsis paucimaculata. The sequence continues at coordinate 40,933 of CAEGAD010037767.1, forward strand.
ACTAATGTGACCAGGCTGTGGATTGAGTTGTGATCCTTAAATACTTGCATTCTTGCATTTCTCCATCCTGTAGACTCTCTGATGGACTTTTTGGGAAGAAAAGAAGAGTCTTTTTTTTTTTTTCTTTTGTTCAAGGATAGAGCAGAATGAGACCATTTTAAACCCCAAACAATTAGCATTTAAAAAGACAACAATGTGCCACATGCGCTTCATAAAACCTTTTGTTTGCTGTTTGTGTAGGACACTTATTCTCTCTCATGCACTCATGTATATGTGTGACTGAGTGCCTGTATTTGAGAGCATATGCCTCGGCAGGAGGATAGTGATATGGTTGCAGACTGGAGCAGCGCAGTGCTGGTGTTGGCTGAGGGTTAGGGTGGCAGATGCCAGAGGGCTTCATTAAACACAAGAAGGGGAAATAGTGAACAGCAGCTCTCCAGGAAGTCTATCAGACCTAATCACAAACACAGACATGCCTCTGATTCTGGTCATGGTCATACGTTTTCTCTCTCGTTTTTTTCCTCTCCATCTCTTCCTCTTTATGTGTTTATTGTTCTCAATTATACCCACTCATCTTTGTCCTCCCTCATATTCTCCAATGCAATCAGCGCCAACTGTTTTCTAATGTGTGTTGCTTTTTGTTCCTCCATTTTTCTCTGATTCTTTTTGTCTGTCTGTCTGCTGTTTTTGTTGGTGTCGTGTCTGTCAGTGAAGCGGAGCAGTCATTAATCACTGGTAAATGTACGCCGAGAAGGCAGATGCCTCAAAAGAGGGGGGTGAGTTTTCTCATTCTGTTCAAAAAACAGTTCTCTCTACATGCTCCGTGGAGAGAGATGCAGAAAATGGAGCACAGGTGCTGCGGCAAGTGCGTTAAACACAAACATATGCACTGAAACACACACACACACACAGAGAATCAACAACAAATGTTGGTATTTAATATGCAGACTAAGCTAATACCAAGAAAAGAAATGCTGAGAACATATGAACATATGATTTGCTGAAAAACTGAAGGACATCAAACTTTTTCATCTAATCTATTAGAGAAAAATCTTACATATTTAGTTATTGCTCTCTCTGATGCTTTTTTTGTTGCTTCTTGAACTGACATGTCAGTTTGCTGATTGACTTATGTAACTGTCTGGCTATTGATGGAGATACCGCCTTTTACTCTTAAATAATTCTACTCCTTCATTGAAGACCATTAAATCTTAAACTGTTATTCCTGATCATGAAATATGAAGTCTTGCGTATTGATTTTGATGACTCGTTCACATTTCCTTTGACGGCATGTTTTTGTTTTTATTTATTCGGTGTTTTGTTTCATTTTCAGTGTTTGTAACTCCCTGCTTTGGAAATATGAACTTTTCTTGTTCAGTATTAAATTCTAAATGTAGCTGCAGTGTTTGGGGTAATCAAATAAGGGTTGAAAGTGCTGAGGTGAATTAATCATTCAAAGCAGCCTCTTACATTTGATTGTTATGATGGTCCATTACATGCTGGACACACTGTAAAATCTAATTAGCTCTCCTTATTTAAAAATAACATACTTTGCCTCTGAAAATATATTTCATTACTCAGAAAACTAACTTGTCCAATTTTTGTGATGGCAATTTAAGTTCATTTTATAAATTATAGTATGTTTTAATTACCTACATGGTATCCAGAATTGTAATTTTTGGTATATGTAAACAAAACGTATTGGTCAGAAAAGTCAACACCTTGACTCAACTGTGGTCCTTCATCCAAACTGGAAATGGGATTTATCCGACTGCACAGTTGTCTGTATAATTCAATAAAAAAAAAAAAAAAAGCAAAATAGAGATGAGTTTACACTGCACTAAGTGAGATTTGAATAGACAATCTTTAGAAAATATTTATTTTTTTGATGAATATTGAAAGCACTTTTATCATTAAAAGAACAATTGTATTAAAATATAGTTCTTATTATGAAAGTACATGACAAAAAATAGCCAGTTAGCCAGATGGAGCTCTGGTTCTCTGAAAAAAAACTTTAAGCCTGTTTTTTTTTTTTTCCCCCTTTTGATGATTTTAAATATTGTGATGGCTCTAAAGATAATCTCATGAGATATTCCTGCTGTGTCTGGACGTCAACACTGACCTTTTATCAGTGACACTCAACATGTTGATTGACCTAATATTCCAGCAATATTCCAGTCATGAATAATGTGACTATATCTCACCCTGTGTCTAATAACTTAAAGTTGTTCTCATCACTTTCTGTCAAATCTTCAAATAAATCAACTTTTTCTGTGTCCTAATTTCCCAAAATATTTTCCCCTTACCCCAACATCATACTCCTTTGGTTTATTTATTTATTTATTTGGACAAAACCAGTGGACTTTACAAGTGTATGTATTTTTACAAGGGTGAATAAGGGTGATATTTTACACAGTTAAATAGCACTTCTTGAATTTTAACCAGACTGCATTTTATTGGCTCATTCACCTTGCAGTTGACAAGGAACAGCCAAATCTCCCGGACATGTTAAGCAGAACTATTCTCAGTTTACAATTACTAACTTCTGTTTTCCCCAATTGCCCACCATTTTCATCAGGGCTAATAACTGAAACAGACTTATCTCTGAATGTCCTACACAACATTCTTCTCATTCTCCTCTTTGTTACCTTGTATGTTAACAAGGTACCTTGTATGTATCTCACTGTGCTGAAATACATCCTTGGAGAGTTTCCACCTTTTCTGTGACTGTTGACATTGTGTCTTGTTTCAAGTCAAATCTCACTGAAGATTAATGTCTCAAATAGAAGCTGTTAGCTATGCATGAATATTTAGATAATCGAGAGTGTAACAGAGGTCTCACAACACAATAAATTACAGTTTTTATCTTTAGAAAGGAATCTGCAAGTGGACACTCATGATAGGATTAGTAAAACAGCTGACAAAGTTGAAAGCACATTATATTGCTATTTCTGCTAAAGGAGCCCTTGTGATGAAAGAACATGCTTGTGCCTTTTTTCATAGGTCAGATCATTAATGATACATTTGCTTATCTTTTGAAGTCCACAAGATCTGGGTATTTAACAGAAGAGGGTAATACCATGGGGGAACATTATTACCTAGCTCACAGAGGTGTTTGATGACAGTGATGAAAAAAATTAAAGAATAGCTTAAGAGACTCGTGATTTTTTTTTTTTTTTTTTTTTTTTTTTTTTTTTTGGGGTCAAATTACTGTTTTGTTAAAAAAAAAAATACCACCCCCAAGACCAACTGTCCCAAATGGCCCCAAAAAAATAATATTTTTTTTGCCTTTA
>CAEGAD010037770.1:0-17841 GCA_903067055.1 Poeciliopsis paucimaculata
TTACTTAAGTATATATATTTTTAGATTATAGTTCTTACCTAAGAGTGTCTCTTTGTCCATCAACCCAGGTCCAGGTGCCGTTAACATGTTGTAGTCCCATCCAGTATCCATGGTATTCATCATAGTAATACTTGATGTTTTTGCTGACAAATTCCTGTGAACAGATTATCTTAGATTTTATAAGCCTTCTTACATCAAACCATCAATTTTACATAAAACCTTCCCGATTTGTTTTTAATTCTTATGTTAGTGTATTGGTGGTGTCAGATTTTACCTGCTCCTGCAGATCATCAATAACAACCAAATCTGCTCGTTTGTCCTGACAGAAGCTTCGACTTTGTTCCCAGGTCTTCCAAGAAAATGGATTTTCGTAAAAAAAGTAGCATTTTTCCTGGAAGGGAATCCAGTCTATCCGGCATGGTTTACACTCTGGACCCATTAGACGAGAGGAAAGAGCAGAAAGAAGTGAAACTTTGATAAAATAATATAAAATAGAAACAAAATGAGGATATCAAGCCAAGTCCTGTATACTAATTTAATATTTTAATGTTCAAAATGGCTCAAGCAAAGACATCGGGGATACATTGCAATTTGGTAATGTTAGAAGATTGAACTACCTATTGAGCTAGAAGTGGCGTACCACAGGGCTCTATGCTTGGTTCACTTCAAATAAAAACAATATTGTTTGAAATCAAAGCTGTAAACCTGTTGCTACTGTTTATAATGAATATTTGTTTTTAAAATAAGAATGATCCAGAGTTTTAAAATAGATTTAAAACAGTAATCACCTTTGTTGGAACAGTAGTCTTTTACAGGAAAGCTGTCAAACTTCTGGATGAATCCCAGAGTCTTGTTCAGGTCATCTCTCTCTCGGCTCAGCTCCTTGTTTTCATTCTGCATCATTTTATTTTCCTCAGTCGCTCGCTCTTTTTCTTTGATTAGGTTATTGATTTCTGTCTGCTGCAGGGTCGTCTTCATGCTCACTGTAAAAACATAAATTAGTCAGAAAGTCATTAGATCTGCCTGTATCAGAGAAGCTTCAACACATTACATTTCTCTCTTTCAGGACACCAGAAAGTATTTTAGTATCAGAAGAAGAATCGGCTTGTTGGCCAAATGAAGGCACAAACAAGGAATTTGACTTCAGGTTTCAAGACTGAACAGAGTTCAGTCATAAACCATAAATACATGAACCATAGAGATCATAATGACAAAGCAACAATATATTTATGTATTTTAAGAAAATTTCTTGCTTTATAAGAAAAGGGGGCGGAGACAGTTAATGTTTAACTGAAGCAGTACTAGAGTTTGAATCCCAACATAAAGTCTGTAAGAGCCAAAAATGTAGTTTTGTAATATTGTTCATTACTGTATAGGAAGGATTATTGTATACTTTTTGTATATTTAGATATTTCCTCAACAGTAAAACTTTGTTTTAGTTTATTTTTGTGCAACACTGCCATCTAGTGGAAGTAACTGAAATGTGTTGCTTGACAGGAGATCAAAGAAAATGTAGTGAAATATTTAGCTTGGCTCCATTCAGGCTTTTTTCAATTGTTATATGTGGAAAGCCGAGCAAGACTGAAGGATTGTTCTGGTATCTGCTCAAAGAGAAGGTAAAGTTCACTGTTCATCTTTGTGTGGATTATTGTAAGTATTTGGATCAGAAACGCGCCAGCTAAAAACCAAGCTAAGGTAACATGTTTTCCTTATGTTTGTGTGTATATTCTCCAGGTACTCCAACTTTCTTTCATAGTGCAAAACATTTCTCTTTACCTCTGTAGCTGCGTCTCCAATATAATTGTGTGCAAATATTTGCTGTTAATATCGTTCCCGTACCCCCAATTTCGTAGTTGCACTATTGCCATTAAATAAGATTTTAAATTAAAATCACATGTGAATAAACTTGCTCACGCAATAAGTAATTAAAAATCACGGCAGCGATAAATGTAAACAAATAAATGAGATATATTCATTTATCAGCCATCAGAGGAGACGTTGGCGGCTTATTTAGGCGTTCGAGACACAAACTCCTTGCGCTTGGCAGCGGCTACGGTTTGGGGAAAGAACTTTGGATTTGTTTGATTGACACACAACTTTTTATGAATTATAATGCTATTAAAGCTCTGGTGGAGAGAGCTGTCCAAACAAACAAGCAAATAAAAACAAACCATCCTCCTCCTACCACTTCCTGATGTCTTCTTTGTTGTCTCCGCCAGTAGTAACATCCGGTTTCCATTGCAGTTTTGCGAAATGCATCTATTAATATACGACTGAAAAGCCACTTCATCCAAGCCCCAAAACATTTTAATCTAAGTTTCTGTTTCCATCAAGCAATTTTTTATTTATGTAATGTAAACACAGCTGGTGTTGCCCTGTGATGATTTTGTTACTTTTTAATCTACATATATTTGAGTTACATATTTATCATAATATTAGGGATATTAACACATTGTATTTTTTGTTGTTTGCAGATGTTTTTTTGACTGGATTTCAATCTGACCTGTTATTTATCTTGAAGCTGTCACAATAACAGTCACTGATGCAGCATCATTTTTAGTCAAAAACTAAATGAGTAACTGCTGAACGTGCTTCATACAGGAAGCTAAATGAGGTTTATTCTGCCGAGGTGAAACTGACTGTAGAGGATGACGCTGATGCTCACGACCAGCAGGACACAGAGAATCCCCAAACACACCAGCATCAGACGAGAGGCGCAGAGCGCCGCTGTTTCCTCTTTCGCTTGACCTGGCAGAAGCAACGAAAGGCACATTAATAACATTAACATGGTTAATATTGTAGTTTTATTTTTGTCTGCAGTAGCAAACGTGTCAAATTTAAGAACTCGCTAATAAGATTTAAACTCTTTGATTGAACCTTTCCACTCAAAGTTAGACCACAAGTAAATGTTGTGATCTAACAACATTTACTTGTTGTTAGATCACAAACAAGTAAAATGTTTGTGATTTTTCCACCTTCTTACGGTGGAAGATGTTTTATCTTTCTATGAAATACATGTTTTACTCTGCTATTTTAATTTAATTTTGTCCATTTTAAAACCTAACGTGACACAGTGTGTGTTTGTATGGAGGCCCTGAAGTGCAAAACTGCATCAACAAATTACACAACTACAAAATAAAGAAATCACAAAACATTAACTAATTAGAAAAAACCCCCAAAACAACCTCAACATACTTTTGGTTTGTTGAAATACTTTGCATTCCAGGGCCACTGTAACTTTACACCCTTTCTTTAACTTCTTCTTCCTCTTCTTTTTATTCCTCTTTTTCATTGTTTAATATTTGTTAACGTTACTATTTGCACATTTAGTAACAAATCCTGGGCTGGTGTCGTTTTGGAGGGAGTTTTAATGTTTTCCCTGTGCTTACCTGGGTTCCCTCCATTTCTCGGTAAACTCGTCTCTGTTTACCGAGACGAGTTGGATTATAGTTTTACCTACTTGTTTGAGCAGGAGCAGTTTTCTTTTGTTTCACTTCGGAGTAAATGGTTGGATCCTCCTCAGTGCCTGAAGCACAGAAACAGCAGACGATTCACTTCATCCTCACAATGACAGGAAAATTATAAGGCACAAAATACTGAATGATTTCTTTTGTATAACAATAAGAGATTTCACTGATAAAACATGATAAAGGCTTATTACATGTGATGTAATAAAAACCCAGTTTTAACTTTCTAAAGAGGTGACAAAGCGCTTTAGTTTCTTACCTGTCGGAGAAGGTTTGCTACCTTTGATATTGACTGTAGAATAGCAGACTTCATCCCCGTTGTTCTCCATCCGTCACACAGAAAATAACTGAAAACTGATCAGAAAAATGCTTTTAATCGCATCAGCTGCAGCTCAGACTGGTTCCTCTTCCTCTTCACGTATTTTAAAACTACCTCGGCGTCTGATGCTTAACGATAACTGCCCTGTGGATGTTTCATTGCTCAAACTGTTCTGGGAAACACTCTGATTTCTCTAATATTTACTCACCGCTGGGATACAACAAGCCGAAACATTTCAACATGTGCAAATCTGCTGCAGACAAACCCTAAGGCTGTTTCCTCACATGATACTGTGGCAGATTTGGTTTGATTGGAGACCAAAAGTGCAACATTTGTTGCATTTTCAGCTGTGTAAAAGTAGTCTAAATCATCATCGACCCAAAACAAAAACGGGATCTTGCACAGTTGCTGTTTTAATTGACAGGTAAATATTTTTGCAACTTTTTATAAGAATTAAAAAAAAACATCTTTAATTAAAGAATACAACTTTGTCTTGCACCTAAATACATACATGTTTTAAGAAGATTTTATTTGCAAATTCAGAAATAATTGCCATATTCTTGAATTGTGGACCAAGGGGCCAAACAAAATCCTCTAGAGGGCCGCAAATGGCCCCTGAGCCACAATTTGGACATCCCTGTATGAAAAGACGATGAGGTAAATTCAGAAACGGTTTAGAAAATGTAATTGTTTATTTTATGAACATGAACAAAATGAGCAGCCAGACAAGAACCTAACATATTTTATCAGAATATCTTCCTCAGGCAGAGATCAGGAAACGGTGAAATCCAGAAACTCAGCCAACGTTTAGCATCAGATGTCCTGTTAGGATGGGACAACATGCAGAGCTAATGTAAAATACATCATCAGTGTCTGCAGGAAACAGTGGAGCTTCAGTGTAAATCATGTGCCTGGTTTAATATTTATGCACAGAAATTAGATTTATGGTTAACAGAAGTAAATCCAGAGATCCTGTCTGAGGAGTTTTAAATAATGACAATAATTACGACACTGAACACAAACTGGAAACACAGAAAGACTTTAACAGTTTAAGTTTTAAATAGTTATAAATATGGGTTCAGTGTGTGGATCCTAATCAGGTCGGATCAGGACTCTGGTCTCACAGATCCAGCGGTTCTTCATGGTGCAGCTGGTTTTGGCCCAGTTGGAGGAACGGTTGAGATGCGGGTTAATTAAACCACAGGAGAGTCGATTCGCAGCTTCTTCTGTCGACCAGAAGCTGAAGAATGAAAACACATGGAGTCACTCCGGTTCTGTTCACACCTACAAAACTTCAACCGACTGCTTGTTTTAGTCAGCTAATCTTAAGAAACACCTTCCATAATGCTGCGTCTCGTTATGCCATTTGAATGAACAGTGTTAGGGCTGAAACCAATAATTATTCAAGTCATTGATTATTCTATTCATGATTTTCTGACTGATAAATTCTGCAGATTTTTCATTTAACCACTAAAGCCTTTTAATTCATGTTGTAAATTGGTGAAAATTAACTGAAATCGATTTAGAGTTTGGTGAACATGTTTTTACCTTAATAACAAACAACAACACTGAGGAGCCAAATTATCCTAAAATTGTGCAGCCATTTTCAAAACGTCTTAAGCAACAATTTTCTTAAAGGTATTTTATTTTCGATGTTTGCGGTCCAGTGAAGGAGATGAGTGACGAAAGTGATTTCTTCGCCTCAACCTTTCACCTCCTGCTTGTGAAAACGACTGAGGATATTTCAGTGACTTCAGGAGGTGAAATGTTGGGAGGAAATTGGGAAATGCAGAAGTTTTTCTTGTGTTTGCGTTGTTGCTTACGTCACAGAGGGGTTCCGGCCGTCTGCCCACGTCCACATGTCCTCCGTGACTTTCTTCAACCCGATCCAGTAGCCGTGCTTAATGTCGTTGTATTTTTCTGTTTTGTTGTTTATAAATTCCTGCATTTGAAATGAAAGGAGATTAAAAATCTTAAAAAACAAAACAAAACAAAACTGTGCCGTTTGTAAAGTTACGCAGTAAAAAAATAGCAGCAAAATCATATTTTCATTCTGTTTCTCCTACATCTATAAATGTAAGATTTACAAACTAAATATTAAATGTACAAGCTAAACTAAATATTTATTTCACAAATTAGGAAGCTAAATGTTTAGTTTGACCTAAAAAAAACGTTACTTGCAACAATTCAGTGGAGTTCATGTAGAGGTCAACATAATCAAGCTTTTATTTTGATATTCCACTTCCGCTTATCGGCAAGCCAGTTAGCATATTAGCTAAATATTTAGACTGAAACTAAAATATTTAGTTAGCAAAATAAATATCTAATTCAGAGCTAGATATTTAATTTGAAAACTAAAAATGTAGCTCATGTTTAAACATTTTGTTGGGGACAAAACATTTAGCTTCATAATTTGAAAGCTAAATATTTAGTTTAGGTTGTACATTTAATATTTAGTTTGTAAATCTTACATTTACAGATGTAGGAGAAACAGGATGAAAATATGACTGACGAAAAAAACATTTTTTTCTCTGTGACAGGGTAAATAAACCAAAGCATTGCTATTAATTTTTACGGTATAACATTATAAATGACATCCCATATAGAAACTATGAAAAATGTAATAGTTAAAAATTGTTGGATGTGTTTTTTTATTGTTAAATCTTTACCTGCTCCTCCAGGCTGTCGATCACCACCAGCTTTGCATTCTCTTTCACACAAAACTCTTGGCTTTGCTGCCAGGTTTTCCAGTTGTAGGTGTACTCATCTTTTGTAAACAGGTAACAGTTTGACTGAAACATCGCCCAGTCGTTCGGGCAAGGCTTACACTCTGCAAAAATAAAATAAAAAGCTTCAGATGCCTAAAGGATGTGAAACATTTTGCAGTAATGGTCTATTAAAATCAGTATTTTCTAACGTTTCTTTGGGCAGCGTTCAGCTGCAGGAAAGTTGTCATAATCCAGGATGACGCCTAGAGTCCAGTTGAGTCGGTTTCTCTCTCGGTGCAGTTCTGCTGTTCGTCTCTGTAAAGCTGCACTCACCGCCGCCAGCTTCACATTCTGCTCCGCTAAAACGCCCGACTGTCTCCTCTGCTCATGTGTGACTGCAGTCAGGTGTTTAAAATGTTTTACCTGCTCAGGTAGAAGCTCAGACAGAGAAACAGACAGACTTACAGTAGACACTGAGGATGATGATGGCCAGGAGCAGGATGAAGCAGATCATCCCCAAAAACGGCAGAGGGTGAAACTGAGCTCTCTTTTCATTTTCTATGAAAAACAGAACAATAAAAGTCAAAATCTTACAGTTTTAATACATAGTTCCTACAAGTCTGAACTGGAAGTGATCCGCGCCATTTTGGTAGGCAAAGCAAACATAGCTGAACGTTTGAGACAACAAAAAGAAAGTATATTAACACTCTGGACCAATAATCAAATTAAATAAATATCAACAAAATGGCTGCTGTTGGGATCGACCCATATGAAATGGAGAATAGAAACATATTGATGATGTGGTTAATAGTGAATATGAAGACAATCAATGTTTCATTGCATTTCTAAAGGATTTGCACACAGATGGGAGGATTATATGCAAGTACAAGTAGCACTACTTCAACATGTCTTTATTCAAGTAAAAGTACAAAGTATCTGTCCAAGAAATTACACAAGAGTATTTGGTAAAAACTCAACTCGAGTACTGGAAACTGATCAAATTATCAATCATTTAATATTTAAAAATTCTACAGTTTAAAGTATTTTAAGGACCAAAACGACAATAATTCATATAAGTAACAAAATATAACAAAATCGGGCAAAATATTTTTTTTCCAAATCAGTTAAACTTTTGAGACTTTAACAAAAACTGCAGGTGTGTTTCTGTCTGGTGAATTTTCGGTTTGTTTTTTATTCAGTGGGTAAAAAAATCCAGAATTTTTTCTCAAGTAGAGTTACTTCATAATAAAATTACTCAAGTAAAAGTAAAAAGTACAGAGTAGAAAAATACTCCTAACAGTACATTAAAAAAAAAAAAAGTTTCTCAAGTAAAAGCAAATAGTTACATTTGATGTACGAACTCTTGGTGTGCGTCGGCTACATGCCCATTTAGCTAGCAGGTAAAAGCTACATTAGCTAAGCTAACTTTGCCCGTTAGGCAGGAAGTGTCACAGTAAATATCACTGATTATATCCTGGTATGATACAGAGGTGGGTAGAGTTCTCAACAGTTGTAATGTACTTGTATTGTTTAGAAAGGAGAGGCGAGAACTAGTTCTAAACCTGTCTTGTTTATTGTTGTCATAGCAACTGCCTGCCAAAATGGCTGCCAGTTCATGGAAGTGTGACGTGACATGGGAACGTGGGTGACCTGTTATGATCGGATGTGTTTCCTGCGTCTTCTCCTCTGTCTTCACCTCATCGTAAATTATTTCTTTGAGGTTTGATTTTTCTAAGAAATAGAAAAAAACAGAAAACAAAACAATAGCATAAAAATGTTTGACTTTTGGTTTTAAAATTGTTGCATTTTTCTGTCATTTATATATTTTTTGTTCTTTAAAACCTAAAGTACCTAAACATTGTGTTTGTTTTCGGGATTAATAACAGATGTGAACAGTAGATAATGTTTAAAGGAAGAAAATTCTGACTGTGACTAAAGCTTTGCTGTAGTTTTGTCAAATTTCAGTCTTTCGTTAAGAATCGCTTCCCAATGTCATTTGAGTCACTTCCATCAAATGTCTGTCCCCATTTACTGTTAAAGCCGCTAAATTTAAACAAGAAAATAAGATTCTTTTTGGGAAAGAAGGTTACAGATCAATACATTCTGAAGGAAAACTTTAATTACTTTTTCTTTCTGAATGATAAAGTATGAAAACAAATCAATAAACTAATAAATCAATGTAATTTAAAATGAAGGCAGTGAGTGGGCAGAATCCAGATGTGATTAGAAATAACTCCAGTTATTCTTGGAACAGAAAGAGGAACAGCCAGTCTGCTTTGGGAGGAAAACCTCACATAAATGGTGGCCATTTGTTTCTACGTTGCCATGGAAACGTGACGATTTTAGGAGCTGTGACACTTCTGCAAAAGTTTTGGTCAGAAATGCGAAATGTGCAAAAAGTCAAATTTCTAAAATGATTTAGAGAAAGAATGCCAAAGCAGAAGAGAACGAGCCAAATGATTTATTGTACAACGGCGTTATACCGCCATTATAAGTAGATCAAAAAATGAGTACATTTTGCCAAAAACAGAAATTTTGAGATTAACCTCAGAAGTTTTCTAAAAAATAAAAAAAAAACTGAGAAATTTATGAGCTCCAGAAGCCTAACATTCTAAAATTCAATATATATATAAAAAAATCTATCTTGACATTAATTCAGAAATGTTATTGAAAAATGTGGAAATTTCTGAGTTTCACAAATTAAAAATTTCAGAGATAAATCTCAAAATTGTGGTCTTCTCAAACTCAGAAATTTCCAAGTTTTTTATAGAAATTTTTGAGATTAATCTAAAAAATGTTCTGTTTTTTACTTTTAAATTTTCAACTGTTTTACCTCAAACATTTTCTTGTTTTGTAGATTATTTTTTAGATTAATCTCAAAATTTCTGATTTTTAATTTTTTTTGCAGAAGTCTTTAATCTACTTTGGTCCTGATACGCCGTCGTTTGATATGACAGAGAGTAGCTCCTCTAAATCTGCGGGTGGCGATCAGAGATCATCATGACTAAATGGTCGTTATATTAACTGTTACTACGAAGAAAAATGCAAACATTTTGCTCTGTTGTGAGGATTACATCAGGAGAAAATACATTTTTTGTTTTCTTGTGTTTGAACAATGTGTATTTCTGCTGCTCATGTTTCTGCAGACATGCACAGAAATGAGAAGGAAATAAATGACTTAAAGTTTCATAACAAACATCTGTAACGATGCGTTCACTGAGCTGAGACTGGACAGACAATTATAGCTCCCACTAAAACCAGCCGAGCTTTACTGGGAGGTGACCAGTAAATAATTATTTCTGCCTTTTAATTAACAGAAGATGTTTGTGTTAATCCTAATTAAGAAGTTTAGTTGTAAAACTCAACAGATGATAAAATAGCTGTATTCACTCTTAAACTGTTATTTTAAACGTTAGTCATTGATGTGTTGAAGGAATATAAAGCTGATCTTACCTGAGTTGATCTGTGTGGAGACACCATTAGTCTTAAAAGTCACATTTGCATAATTCAGTTCTTCCTCCATGATTAAAAACCGTTTAATCTCCCAGAGAGTCGGACAAAGTTAAACCTCCACAGAGACGCTTCAACGTCATGCTGAGTGTTTTCAGACAGGATGTTCACTTCTGCTTTTCAGACAAAGTTATGAAACCAAAGAGGGAAATTTAGACTAAATGTTCATCAGAGACCAACTGGGAGGGAAGAAGCTGTTTCTGGTGACGCTGGCCTGAAGGGAAACGTCTAAACGTGTCCAGGATGTGTGGGGTCTGCAGAGCTGTGACCATTTTAGAGATCTCATGATGATTCTCTCTGCAGAGAGGATTGTCATAATCGTCTCTGTTACAGTAAACTACTTTCCTCCATTTCATCTTTCTTTTAAGTGCTGATTGGTTGGTGGTCAGAGGCTTCTTTAAATGTGCTGCAGCACAGACCTCTACAGAAGATCCTTCCCATATATTCATCTATTAAAACTCTTTGCAGAAACGTACTTCCTTTGAGTTACTATGAGATGTCGGTTTGGTTGAATTCCTCATAATAAATTTAAAATCTGATTGAAAGCAGAATCTTTGCTGAGACTTTTCTAAGTTTAGTTTGATAGTTTGAAAAATGGCTTTTATAGTTTCTTTATAAAAGTGAATACATATAGTACATAAAAAAGCAACTTTATATAGTTTTATAAAGTTGTTCTTTATAAAACCTTATATTTTTATAACTACAAAGAAAAATCTTTAGTGATTTTTTTCTCAGATAATAACTTGGTGCTGTTTGAGTTTACTGTGGATTTTCTAGAATTCAATTATCAAATTTATACACTAATGCCCAAAAAGTTGGAATAATTGAATTTTCTTGAAATATTTTTGACGGCTTGCAGAGAAATAACTGTCATATTGGGAGTTTTAGTTTCAAGCCCGTATGCAGAACACAACACAAGGAAACGGTAAATAAAGATACAAATAAACTCGAGTCAAGCGTGCAGGTGACGTCATCTACGCCCTCCGACGGAATGGATCTGGCACCATCTAGTGGTGGAATAAAAATGGTGCACGCACAAAAACCCACAAAGAAAAACCTAAGAGCCACGGAACATAACAATAACAGGAATAACAGAAATGTGATAAGAAGAAAAACACAAATTATTCATAGTAATTTATTTATTTATCCAGTTTTCTCAGCAGATTATTATTAGTATTGATAACAGCTGCATTGTTAGCAAGAAAGTAATAGTTACTTGCTATTACAGATATTACAGATATTACAGATATTACTTTATCTGTAAAATACTTCTTGGTGAATTGCTTTGGATTAAAACACCTGTCAAAAATAGCTTTTGTGCTGAAGTTCAGCACAGAAAACCTACTATCCAGTAGCATGCCACCATCAGTGTGTGTGTGTGTGTGTGTGTGAATGTTGGGCTCCTCTGGACTTGAGTACAAACCTTTTAATGTTTTACTTTCTTCTTCATGAAACATAAAAACAGAGCAGCGTTTTAGTGGTTGGAGGATTTCTCTTTTGTTTTTGGTGAATCATTTCTCTCACTAGGATCTCAGGTTTGTTGTGGTTGTATTTACCCAGAATGCCCTGCACTGTAGCCATTTTCTGCTCTTGGAGAGGTCTCTGGTCCGCTTGGTGTTCAGATATGCATTTGAATAACAACACTTCAACCAAACAAAACTTGCCCACTAACCCCGGTTTGTAGGTTTGCATTCACACATTTCCAAACGAACCGGACTTTCTATGCAAATGGACTAGAGTTTTCTCCAAGTGGACTAAAAGAACCCTATAAGTCCAATCCCCTGTGGATAAAGCAGTCAGGACTGTTAGCTCATCTTGAACACTTTAACAGTGAGAGGGTGAATGGTTTTCTGTCTTGTGTCTATGCGTGTTTCAGGCTGGTAGACAAGATGGCTCTGCTTACCAGACCACAGAGGGACGGATGCTATGTGTCTCATAGCTCAAGGCGAAATCACACCTATCAAAAATAAAAGGTGTGAAAACCGACGAGGTCGAAGTGAGAAATTGCTCAAAACTTTAGTTTGAGCAGTTTCTCAGTTCAGCCTTTAGTTTCAGTGTTGAACTGAGAGGATCAGGATCCAGTGTAACAACAGAGACTTATCGAGGTCATAGACAAAATTATTAAAACATATTTATCTGCAGACCTTTGAGATTTTAAAGATGGCCAAAGACTCATATGGAGAGATTTATGAAAATGTTCCAAGAATTTCAAACGGTGAGTTACTCGTCTGTGATGTTTGTTGTAAAACGCAAAAATGTACATTTTGTTGGTTTTGTTTTTGGTGAAAGACTGAATGAAAAACAGATTATTAAAACTGTTTTTATATTTAGATTTCTTATTGAACCTATTTTTGGGTAATTAAAAGTTAGTGGTAAACTTGGTCAAAAAATATTCTCAACTGAATTTCCATTTTCCTCTTTTTTTAATCTATGTTGTTTTACGGTAAAGATAATAAAATCCTTCACCTAAAACAGCTAGATTTAGTGTTTTCTTTAGTTTTTTTCTTTCTTTTAAAAAGCAAGAAACCAAAATCCTGATTATTGAATTTTTCTGTCTTGCAGAGAGAAAAGAGAAAACTTCAATAACTTGTTCCAGCCGTCTGTTGTGTTTGTGGATAATTAGCTTCCTCCTGGTGGGAAGCATTGTGGTCAACATCTGGAGTAAGTCTCCATTTATTTATCCCATTTTAATCTACTAGACTCAGAATATTAACTCAAAGGGATTATGAGGAAGCTACTGCTGTCACTTTACAAGCATGTAATTACTTGTGTTTATGTCCGTATTTTTACTGATTTTATTTAGATGTTTGGTGGCAGAAAAATGATTTATGGTTTTCAAACTGATTTATACACAGAACTGAAATAGAACTGCGAGCGGTTATACTGGGTTCTTCGCCCGCTCCCATCCTGCGCCGGCGCTCTGCGTTGGTCAACTGAGACGGCAATTTTTATGATGCTTTTTTTGTCACCAAAGATTTCAAATGCAGAACAGAAATGTTGCACCCAGTGTGAGCTGATTTAACTGTGCTGGTGTATCTGAAGAGGATTTAGTGCAAAAATATGTGAAACTGAATTGAGGCAACACAGAAAAATACTTAGTATACAAATCATCATATGGCCAAAATACTTGTGGATTAACTACACAGTGGAGGAAAATGTCTGTCACCTGATCAAGAATATAATTTTAAGGTCCTTTACAAAAAAATAAAAATCTACAAATAAAGAAAAATGTGCAGACAGATGTACTGAAAAGAACCATAATAATGGATCATTATAATATGATCCAGGCAGCACCGCATGTATCCAAATCACACCACGGCTAAATAAACATTGTTTTATATAGATATTATAACTTCCTCCAGGTAGAAAACAGACGCAAGGCGACCTTGATAGTTACTGGCATTTAATAATGATACCATGAGAACTGTACAAAACACAAAATACATTTTTACAGAAAGAAAGACATTCTCATAGAGAATAGACAACTGTTACACAGCAAAACATTTACAATAAAGTGGCTTGACTTACAAAAAACAGACGCATTAAGTCACCTTTAAAAACATGACAAATTCTTCAAATAAACATTATATTTCCACACCAAACCAAAATACAAAAATGCGTCCCTTATTGGCTGCTTCAACCTGAAAGGGTTAAGAAAGAAACCTTGTGCAGCGTCTTCATCCAACCAACTACACCAGCCTCAGTGCACCAAACCTCTCCATCAAACTAGGTAACTAAAAATATATGCCTGAACGAAGCAACAAATTAAACATCGCTTCCACTCCGGCGACATTTGTTGCCGGGTTTTAAGGTTTTTTTTAAGGCAACAAGCTCAAAACCATGAAATTAACCCAAACTACACCGTAGTTTGGGTTAAGCATCATATCTGTGCTGCATAACTGGCAGCACAGATATGATGCTTAATTAGTTCATTTCAACTTCGATTTCCATCTAGATAAAGTCAGACCAGCCTAACTATACTAACAATAAAAGCATGTCAAAAGTTTCTAAACTGACAATATTCAGTGGAGAGACATTATAATAAGAAGAATAATGGAAAATCAAAAGGATTCTCAGCTCTGCTGGGCGGACAGCCAGGCTTTGCAACATGGACACAAAAGGTTCAGGGCTTGTGTTAGCATTTAGCATCTGCAGCTATTTGACGTATCCTAACTGCACATCTCCGGCAATTTACTTAAAAGTCACTTAATAGTTTTCTAATGTACAGTTACTTTTGGATTAAAACAAACAACCTGCCTGTGTTGCTACACAAAATTCACTTAATTCTCCTCCGTCATTTTTTTCAGTGTGTCTTCAGACGTACAAACAGAAAGCAACTTTCCAGGAACTGGAGACGAAGATGGAAAAACTACAAAATTACAGTGAAATGCTGACTCATCAGACGTACAAACAACAAGCAACTTTCCAGGAACTGGAGACGAAGATGGAAAAGCTGCAAAATTACAGTGATGTCCTGACTCATGAGAATAATGACCTGAACTTATGGCTGAGCTTTTTTCTGACATTCAAAGATGCTCAAGTCTCAAAATACTGCAATGACAAAAGTGAGTTTGTATCATGTGACCTTCCTGAAAACAAAACAAATGACTCCTAATTGATGCAGAAAGTCTCTCCGTCTTTCCCTGTTTGTTTCACGTCGACAGAGTGTCAGCCATGTCAGGAAGGATGGGTTGAGTTTCAGAAAAAGTGCTATCTGTTTATTGATGAACAACCCTGGAAAAGCTGGAAGCAAAGCGATGAGCACTGCAAAAGCAAATCCGCTGATCTGGTCGTTATTGATCACCTGGAAGAACAGGTGAGCTCTAGGAAAATATTAAAGTTTTAACTTTTAAGATATAATTGTAATGATTTTAAACCAAATGACTTTCAGGAGTTTCTCAGTAAACAGATAAAGTATTACTATGACAAATATCATGGATACTGGTTGGGCTTACGTGAAATTAACAACAGCTGGGTCTGGACTGACGGACGTAATGACACTCTGGGGTAAGAAATTTTAATTAAAAGTAAAATAAACACAAGAAATAAATAAGATGGAACACCTAGTGTTTGTCGTCACCTTCCTAAAATAATCACAGAGATCCATTATTCTGGGAAAAACTTGGGATTATTATTTCAGAAAGACAACAAGATGGATGTTTAAATCAAGATTAAATCCACCTGGTCAGAGTTTATTTTGAAACAAAATAATTACAACATTGACCAGAAATGGGCAGAATAGACAAAACCTTTACTCAAGTAAAAGTAAAACAGTTATTGGTAAAAAGTAACTGATTAAATTACCATTCTATCAAGATGACATCACCAGACAGACTGAAATAAAACATTAACTGGAAATGTTGGTATTTTCAGGATCAAAATGGATCACATATGATGTAAAAGCACCTTGCTAAAACATGATACATAAATAAACTTGATTGATTGATTGATTGATTAACGGGCTGTACATAGAAATCCACATTAAGTCAATTTTTTGAAGTATTTTGAAGTTACATTCCTCACAAAATCACAAAACATGAGGTTTTACTCTTCGGTAATCCTAATATCAGTTCTAGTCATGACCTTGTGATTTTTCTCTCTCGATTCTGTTTAAATTCATTCAGTTTAGAACCAGCAGAATTTAACAGTCACTGATGTTTCAAAGGTTCTGGATGGGATCAGTTTATGGTACCTCTGGTCCCTTTGCTCTGCTGATCCCAAGACAGACTCCGACAAAGAGTTGGGACACGTCAGAGAACGGCTTCCTGAACAAATTCATCTGCGAGCAAGAAGCCCTGGTGAAGCTTGGAACCAGAGCCAGGTGACCTTTGACCCAACACTGGGGGTTTACAGAAACACTTCTCACATGTCCGCTACCTAAATGAGCTTTTCTTGATCTCCGGCTGCTGCAGCGAACAGTTTGCAGCTCGTTTAGACGCAGCAGCTCATAAGTGTGTTTGTGGTCATCAGCGGTGACGGAGCCACGTGACTCCAGTTAACAATAAAATCAAACTTGTTGCTTAGAAATTACAACCACAGACAAGACAAAGGCAAAGAAAAAACATTTGAACTCAATTTGTGCCTTTTAATTTGTCTTTGTAAAAAGACAAATTAAATGGATCATATTTAATTTGGATCATATTTATCTCAGCAAGATGCATGATGGTTTTCACAGCTTCTACTCATTTTAAATAATATTTTTGCTGATATCTGCATAGATTAGCATTGTGTTCTTTGTTCAGTTTTTTTAAATGTGTTTTTATTCTTATGTTTGTTGAATCTTTTTGCTTTGATTGCTTGTCACTTTGCTGATGTAACAAAATTTGAGAAACAATAAAGGAATTTCTGTTCTATTTTATTATATTCAAAGCTTTTCACTCATAATCAGACTTTACTGCTTCCAAATATGCTTTCAATTATTTTATCGAATTGAGTGCATCAATTTAAATGAATTAATTTTGTTTAAATTGTAGGCTGCATATTAATGAACATACAGTTTTGTCGTAAATATTCCAAAATTATTTCTGCTTTGGGTCAGTTATACAGAAGAATTTGACTTTCATCATTTCCTCTATGACTTTAGGGATGGCAGCCCAGTTGCTCTCTGTCTGCACCATCCAACACAATATCCACTAACTTATGGCAGCTCTGGCCTCCCGTACTTTAGGCCGACGCTCAGATAAGATCATCAGGATCAGTGTGGAGATGCTGCATGGTGGCTTTGTGTTATTTGACTGATGCTGCACTGAGATTTTTGTTTCCTTTTCCAACTTTGTGCTCACCTCGCTGATGTACTGGATGGCAGGACGTCTCTACTACTGTAAAAATGTTTCCTGTCTTTGTGGGATGCAGATTAAAGTTAGGTAAACATTTAGAAGCAAAAGGAGGGAATATTGAGAAATGAGGCGCCTTCATGCTGCGTTCAACACCGAGCATCGTTTTATCACTGGAACACACTTCCTGTTTGGTTTCAAATCAAACAGTTTTTATACAAACATGATTTGAACCTGAAGTCCAAGTCAAAATCATCTGTGAATTTATAAAGATGATTCATTTATGATTTGATTAAAGTAACATGACTCGAGTTCACACTTTGCTTTTTATCATACCAAAGTTTAGATGATAATAAAATTCAATACATTCAAACATGTTCGATGATTACTGTCAGAAGATCATAGAAATAACCCAAATTATGATGAGTAAAGATCCTTGTACTGATTTTTTTCTGAATAATTTGTTTCCTCTCATTTACAGGCGGTTGGAAAATGAACCAACAGGATGAAGCGACCAAAAAACCCTCAGAAGAGACGTCTGATTTCAAGAATCTGACTGAACATCTGCAGACTCAAAATGAAAAATCACAGAAAGAAACTGAGAAACTCAGCAGCCAAATGGAGAACCTAAATGAAAAATTACAGGAGGAAACTCAGAAACTGAACCAGACAATCCAGTTAATCCAGAAATACAACACCTTTCTGTTCGATGAGCACTGCAACGGCAAAGGTGAGTCTGTAACTCTGAGATGTTTTGTTTCTTTGAGACATTGAGACATGTCTTTAAAAGTCTGAGATGTTTATGAAAAAGAGAGATCAAACTGAATGAAAAAACACTGTAAAATAGTAGAAAGTTTAAAAAAATTCTAATTATATCAACAATCAGACAGGAAGACCTGATACATTAGCAGATAAAATCCCAGTCTAACAGAAGAGCCACGATACAAAGAGAAACTGTCCTTTTTAGTTTAAATTAAAACATTTTTGTTATTTTCTGTCTCCAGAGTGTGTGCTGTGTCAGAAAGGTTGGATCTTCTTCAGTGATTCGTGTTACTTTATCAGTA
>CAEGAD010037773.1:0-16292 GCA_903067055.1 Poeciliopsis paucimaculata
ACTAGTCTGGGATTTCTCCCACTGAACTCAATTTCTCCAGAAAAAATTTCAAGCGGGCCAATCAGTGAACAGAAGGACAATTGTGAATAAGACTTTGATTTTCTGCTGTTTTAAAAGTGCTGCAATTTCATTAATGGGAGTGGAGGAAGCCGTTTAGTCGTGTTGGCCAGGCCTCCAAATATTAAATTAACATCAACAAATACCTTATTCAGATCGGCTCTTCTTTCAGGGACAAGAAAGTCTGAGGCAGATGGATCTGGGCCAGGTGACACAGTAGATCCTGGAACTAGGCCCATTTCAGTAACAGGAAAAGGAAGACGGGGAACTGGCCAACGGGAAGGAGGAAACAACGAGGAGACAGAGTTCTGAAGGAGGCTGACGAGCGTAGGGGAGGCACAGAAAACAACAAAAACGACGCAGCTCGGAGTCAAGAATGGATCCCAGACATTGTGAACTGAGCGAAGGGACAGAAGATGAAGACGGAAGACAGAAAGGCTGAAGAGAAGAAGTGTGGGCAGGTGAGAAAGAGGGAACTAAAAATAACACAAAAGAGGAAAAGCGAGGTTTCCCTGACCAGCGTCACTTCTCTCCGGCTGGTTTATGTCTTTAAATGGGAGCAAACAGAGACCGCTGAGCAGGAGCATTGATGTTGACTAATATTTCATACATGATCAATACTATTTAAAATTGCCAACAAACATATCTTCAATAATTATATACCCCTCAGTGATCCCCCAGTTTTCCATTGAAAAATGGTTTGTCCAGAAATTAGATACATACAAGAATAACTTGTTGATTGAGAGTCAATATGGATTTAAATCAAATGCGTCAACATCCCTTGTATCATTACAATAAGAAATTACAGAAGCAATAGAATGGAAGCAGTATATAGTGGATATGGTTGCTGATTTAAGAAAAGCTTTTGATACAGTCGACCACAATTACTTTCCAAATTATAGGATTATGGGATAAGAGGGATAGTTTATAATTAGTTATTTGACTGCAAACAATTTGTACAGTTAAAAAATGTTAAATCAGATCTTCAAAGTATAAAATGTGGAGTTCTCCAAACTTCAGTGTTGGGACCCAAGCTTTTTATTTTGTATATTAATGACCTTTGGCAAGTGTCTAAAATGTTACAATTCATAATTTTTGCAGACAATACAGATTATTTTGTTCTGGAAATGACTTAAAAATCCTTATACAACATATGGCTTGTGAGATGTCTAAACTTACTCAGAGGCTAGAATACAATAAATTATAAATTACTTGGAATAAAACTACATTCATTATTTTTGGAAACAGAAATAGATGACTCAACTGTAATGTCCATGTGTCATTCTAGATTACATATAAATGTAATCTAGTAGAACGAGTACATGAAGTTACATTTTTAGGGGTTGTTTTGGATCATAAACGTAACTGGAAATCTCCTAAAATATATAAAGCAAAAACTATGAAAATATATTGGACTTTCAAACAAAGTGAAACATATTTTAGAATGATCAACAGTGCAGACTTTATATGATATTCATTTGTTGTTCCATATCTGACTTATTGTATCAAGGAATGGGGCAACACATAAAACTAACACAAAGCCTTTGTTTGTGACACAAAAGAATAAGAATTCTATAAGAATTCTGTACAAAGCAAAGCACTTTGTACAGAACTTTGCTGTTGATTTAAGAAAAGCTTTTGATACAGTCGACCACAATTACTTTCCAAATTATAGGATTATGGGATAAGAACATACAAATAAATTGTATGAAAAACATACAAATAAATTGTTTATTCAATCAAATATTTTGAAATTAAGGGATTTGGTTAATTTACCAAAAATTATCAGCTATGAATAATGCTAGAAATACATTATAGGCATTTAATTTACAAACAGTTTTTTACCTTAAGCTCAAATGACAGAAATAACCAAAGGAAGTAAAATTGTGTAGATGACTTTAAAACTAATTTGTATTTCGGTGCATGGAGTCAAATTATGGAATAGTTTGGGTAAGGATTTGAAAAAATGTGCTATTTTAAACAATTCAAAATACCTTATAAGAAAAAAATCCTTAAGTCATACACTTTTGAGTTAGCATTGTTTGTAAGTTATATTTCATATATAAAAACAAGAAGATTTATTTTGTAATTATTGAGAAAGGGGTGGGTTTTCATAAGGTTTTTCTTCTTCCACTCCTTATTGTTATAACACAATGTTTTGTTGTTTGTTTTTTTTACATTGGAGACAGACGGACAGATTCTGTTATCTCTAGTTGACTGGTTAAACATTGTCTGTATTTATTTTATTATTGGTTCATGTCATGTCTTATGTTTTTATCTGCTGCTCAAGACAGTGATTTCATTGAAAGGACTTTATAAAAAAAGATTACTATTAAAATTATTATGCGTTGCTGTGTTTTGATCCACTGCATAAAATCCCATCACATGGTTTTGTGATGTATTATTTAATGTAATTGAATTAAACCCCAAACTCCAAAAACTGAGGATCTAAAATCACCAAATATGGCAAAGTTCAAAACATTTTACTTTTTGTGGATGTTAAGGGTTGCTACTGAGAGTAAAAGTTAATATTTAATTAAACTTCAAATCAAAATTCATTTAAACATGAATGTGGACCAGCAACAGCAGGAGAGTTGACTGATTTGGATTTGCATTTAAAAACCATCAACCTGATTCTCTTTCCTCTCTGACCTTTACTCTACTACTTTATTGTCCTGTAGTTCTGTCTTCGTCTTCCTCTCACTTCTTTACATTGAAGAAGAACCTTAAAGTCTGAACAGAAACACACCATTTCAACCACTGTCCAAATATTTAATAATGATACTGCTAAGTAATTCCACTTCAGATTACAATTGTTCCCCTCAAAATGTGAACAGATGATGTGGTATTACTACAAGAAGCAATACAGTGCAGAGGTGACATCTGTGGTAAAGTTCACCTCTGGACTGGGAGTCGGTGCCAAACCCAAATGGGAAATTCCAAATCTATTGCAGCTTCCAAACAAAGAGTTTAGCTGCGAGAAAGAGACGCAGCATTTACTGAAGGCTTCTTCTTCTGCTGCGGACTTCCTTCCGTGAAACCAAGGTCAACTTTATGTTCAGGAAAATCTACAGCTAGATAAACAAAAGCAAACACGTGTCAGAAGTAAAAATGCTGATAAAATAACCATCCGTGCCAGATTATGGCTGA
Source organism: Poeciliopsis paucimaculata (assembly GCA_903067055.1). Taxonomy (NCBI): domain Eukaryota; kingdom Metazoa; phylum Chordata; class Actinopteri; order Cyprinodontiformes; family Poeciliidae; genus Poeciliopsis; species Poeciliopsis paucimaculata. The sequence continues at coordinate 3,208 of CAEGAD010037773.1, forward strand.
TAGTACGAGTTGACAAAAAAATAAAAATTAAAAAAAAAATCAAGATTCAGTGAATCTTGATTCAGAAAATAAACAGAGAAACACTTCATTATGTTTAATGAGTTGAGGAACCTTAAAAGAATTGTACAATTTTCCAGTGTTAAAACAAATTAAATTGGAGAATGAAAAAGAAAATTTAAGTCAAAGAATGATAAAAAATAAATCTTTGAGGAAGCTTTTCTGCCAGCAATGACATCTAGAAATAAAACTGCAAAAGGGGGATTTAAAAATAATTTCCATCCTTATAGAGACAGGACAAAGTTACATCAGGCAACAAAACTACATTATTTCATCTAAAAAAAAAAAAAATCTAACTTGATCTTGTACAAAGTCAAAGGGACTTTACTTAAAATGGTGTAAAATCTATTCGAAGAATCAAAGTCAACCTGAGCAACGTGAAAATTTGTAAGAATCTGAGCATGGCTAAATCAGTGCTAGGCTACAGACCTGAAACATTTTTCCAAATACAACTGCACCTGCTGATTTTCTTCAGCATAACTTGGTCTTTCCTTTCAGCTTAAATGTTTAATGGAGTGAAGTGATGAGAACGTGATTAAGGCATGGATAAAACCTACAAAAATGGTTTTGTCTGTTATGAAAATATAAATTTTTGTCACAAAAAGTGAAAAACACTGGAACATTTGTCTAGTGTTTTTCACAAATTTTTCTGCTTTTGTCCTTGATCATTTGTTGTTCAGTATGTAACAAAGAAATGTCTACATACAGCAAATAATCTGTTTATACAAGCCACATGGTTAAGAAACAAGACAAAAAACGTATACGTAGACCTGACCCCGTTTCTGAGAAAGGTTAAAAGCTGGTTATCTACTTACCCAAGAGCTTGTGTTTGGCTTTTTTTCACAGATTCAACTGAAGAAATGGGAATAAATTGTCAATTTGTGACAGGCTGCTGGTAACAAAGTGCCCCAAGACTCAGTTGGAAGCCTTTGCAAGTCTAAATGATTCATGGGTGGTACATGAATAAAGATTTGAAATTTTATCAAATTGTGCATGTGTGTGTGATTTTATTGTATTGAAAAATTTCAAAGTAAGAAATATGATGCGCAAGAGCTAAAACAAAGCTTTGCTGCTTCTTAACCAAGTAAAATCCAGGATATCGCTGAAATTTTTAAGGTGACGGAAAATGCTGTACAATTAGTCTTTGTTTTCCACCCACCAAGCTGAGAGGGCCAAACACCTACACTACTCAACTTTACTCAAAATAAGCCGCTTTGACAGAACTTTAGCCTTCACAAACAATGAAACAGCAAAGAAATAAATAATCTTATGGTACAAATGGAGCGGTCAAGTTTAAATATCACAGTATTTAATGTAAAATGAACTCTTTTACTGCCAGCAAGAAACGTTTGGCGAAGAAAATGTGAACATAAGGAGCTAGGCTTGACATCCTGTTTTTATGATCGAGTTCTTGAGCTAGTTTTTGTGCCGCCCTGTTTTGTCAACAGTGTCAATTTGTAGTCGGGTAGGTTGAGGACACCTAAAACCTTCACCACCTACTTTAAAATCTTTTCTGTGGCGTCTTTTTCTGACTGATAAAAAAAAATAAAAATAGGAATGATAAGCAAGTGCTGTAAAAATACTGTCACTAGCTAACAATTTGGAGTTAATGTTGCTCACGTTAGCATCCACATTGATGCTTTCTGTAAGCGCCAAGCTGAAGAGTCTGGTTAGGTCTTTGTCAAATCTAATTCAAAATCTAAAATACTTTTACCAAATCTGATATGTACCATCCTACTATTAGGACCACATAAAGAATATAGCAAAAATTACGAGAATGAAGTAGAAATATTACAAATTCATTCTCAAATTATTGTGGCTATTCTCATATTATGATTTTATTCTCGTACTTGTTTTAATTCTCATAATTAATTTTTTTTGTTTTTCATTTTCTTCTTGTTATGCCCCTAATACTCCTTCATACTTTCCTACTCAGATCAAAGCTTTAATAAACATTTATACCATCTGCAAAAACACAAACAGGAAGCATTTTTAAAACATAATCACCTGAGAATTAAGCTTGCAAAAATACATTATGTGGACAAGCGAAACCCAGACTGGGGTTTTCTACCCTTACAGGCTTTTTAAGCACAGTGTAATGTATGATAAAACACAAAAAAGGGAGCTTTATATTACGTGAACCCAATATTGTGTAAGGTTTCATCTTATGAGCTGGTTGAATGAATACAACCCTTATAATTACACTAATTCAGCAGCAAATGGATCAGAAAAACTTCCAGAGAACTGCACATTTGGAGAGCAGCAACTTTAAATTGCTAAAGCCTTATCGCCCACAACCTCGCCATTCTCCATTCAGAGTCCATCAGTGGACTGCTCAGCTACAGGCAGTAAATCCACTCGCATCTCCTCCCGCTGTCTCGTTTTTTATTTCCTCCATCCTGCACTGGACCACTGTGCTGTGAAGTGATGCTTTGGTAGTTTTGGGGGACCGAATCTGAGCGGTGGGGGTTAAAGTCAAGACCGGCTCTGTGCCAACTGGGACAGAGCTGTGAAATGTTGAGTCAGCAGGCTGGTAACTTCCTCGCTGCATGTTTTCTGATCAGCCTTCATTTTTTATTGATTTAAATGGTGAGGTAAATGGGCTTAGTGCAGAAAAAAAACAATCTGATGTACTGATAGGACTTCCTAAGACCTAATTCAATGCTTTGGGTACTATTATGCATTTTCAGGCAAATAGTGCAGTTTTATATCACAATCAACTAAATGCTACCTTCAATTGTTATAAAAATGTTACCTGCTCATTCTGAAACTCTGCCTTCTGGAAGTCATCCCAGCATCACTCCCTTTAATAATGTTTCCCAGCGTTTCACTGAGAAGTTGCTCCTATAATGAGCTCAGCAGTTCCTCCAGATGTGGAATTGCTGATTGCTGCTGGCTAGTCTGAAGGAGCTGTGAGGCGGAAGGCTTCTCTGTGAGATGGAAGCTCTGAAGATTGGAAACTGCAGCTCTGTGGAGGAGCTGCACCTCAAAGGCGGAGCTAGGTCCACCTAAGCATTTTGAACAGTTGAATGGTTGCCATGCATGAAAGAATCAAGGCATCAATCTTAGGTATGTTTCTATGAAGGAACAACATGATTTAACATTAGCATGATGTAAATCTAAAGAAGAGTTCATTTTACATAACTCTACCCCTTTAAAGTGATCTTTGAGCTAGCAAACGGGAACAAACAGGAGAATAATCTTTTTTTGCAAATACTACAGCAAAAATAGACCAAATATGCAGCCAATTCTTAACAGGAGAATCTGCTTTCCTCTATAAAATATTCCAGACTTATCCCCATCTGGATATTTCCTACACACTTCTTCTCATTATGATTACACATCAGGTGCTTATCTACCGTTTTTGTTTTGATTTACACTCTGCTGTACAATTAGGTGGTCCGCTCCGGCTCTCCATACAACCATTGAGAAGTCGTATGGATCACCCGCCGTACAGCCGTGAAACCTATATCTCCCTGGCAGCTGGCCCGCACATTGTTTCCAGTAGAATCACATGTTGGGAGACGTGAAGAGGTGTGTGTGTGTGTGTTTGTGTAGGAAGGGGGCAGGGGGTGTGGGGAGCTTGGTTCCTTTACACGCCTGCCACTTATTTCTGGTGACAGTTAAGCAGGGTGTTTAAATAAAACCGTCTGATGGAGTCAGCAGCGGTGGTAGCAACAGGTTGATGTGCTAACAGGCCTCCTCTGGCACTGCTGATCAGAAACAACATGGCAGCTGGGGAGCTGCTGAGAAACCAGGAACATTAGACTCTTTATGACAAGTTCCTCAATCTACAGAACTTCATTAGCCATTGAAAATGTACACAAAACGCTGTCAATATTCTGCCAATATCAAAAATATTAAATTGAGGAATTCCTGTGTTTCATTAAACATTAAAAAAACATGCTACACCATAATAATCTACTACTTCCTGTCTCCTTCTGCGCCAGCAGCAGCGTCTGGTAGTTGATCATGTAATGCAAAAAAATTTTATTCTGTTGTAGTTTTACTAAATAAAACAATTTCAACATTGCTAGATTTGACCTATGAAACAAGATGGACTTTGCTGAATAATTCTTTAGACTTTAACTGTATCATATACATATTAAAAAAACTTTTTTAATAAAAGCATTATTTGGTGTTTTTATGTAGCTAGTAAATTATATGTTCTGTCTGCATTAGCTACAAAAATAGATGACATAATTACAGCAATTTTGCATAATAAATAACTAAGCAGATTTTTATTTTGAGTTTTCTTTTTTTTGGTGGATGAAGTATCTGTAAAAGCATAGGAGTAATATTTGAAGATCAATGGCTGTAATAACAGAGATGAAAAAAAAAAAAAAAAATAATAATAATAATTTTTTTTTTTAAAAAACAGGCAACTTCCACAACATAAATAGCTCAAATTAGCGTTTTACGATTGGCAGACACTTCAAAAAGCTGCAGTCCTCAAAGGAATTCTTTCAGTTTGTTTTGTAACAAAGGTGATCGTAAAATAAAACCATAAAAACAAAAACAAAAGTTAAAACAGAAAGTAATGCAGGCTGGATGGGAGGAATGATTCATCTGTTTTTTCTCCCCTTGTTTGTTTACTTGATTTCTGGACTTTGCTGCTGCAGAATCAGCATTTGAGTATGGACATGAGAGATATATATTTTTTCAGTCACCAGACAACAGCAGCCTCTCCGATGACTTCATCCCATCACATCATCATCTAATAAACCTGATCTGAAAGCACTTGAGCTCCCAGCTGCTGTGAATCATATAACTTATCAGAGCATTTATGACTTCGAGGTTGCGGCTGCCACAAAGAGCTACTGTGTGACACAAAGACAAACACTCAAACAAGCAGCGGGGATAAGAAACTGCTCAACTCTTACACACAAACACACACACACGCCCACACACACACAAGTCCCAACTCTCCTCCCAACAATGGACGATAGGAAATGCTTGTCTCCTAAGATCATTTTTTTAAATCTTATGGTAGCTGGAGCGATTCTGTTGGCCGTGGAAATTCCTGCTCCGCTCCTGCTGAAGAGCAGCAGAGCCTCAGGCTGGACTGGACAGACAGTCCGGCGTCAGGCGGCCTGCAGCCTATTAACATCAATGTCTACACTAAGGGCTCTGTAAATAATACAAGAAATTAAATTTTTCCGCTTCACGTTTGACAGGATATCAAGTACCTCCCTCACACCCTGTTGCTTCTTTAACAACGACTGCTAGGTGAGCGATTCAAAACCAGCATCAAACTTGATCCAGGAGAATCATTCTACATAAAATCCAGCAAATCAGCTGCAGATCCATGACTGTTGTCAGAAACACAAGCAGGTCCAAAGCGGCACAGAAAGCTGATGTAATCTGACAGCAGAGACATCAAAAAGTTCTAGAAATTTCCTGAGCAGGCAGCCTGATATCTGCTGCAATCGCTGAGAGCTAATTACCCTGCACACAAGAAGCCTGGCTTTTTTTTTTTTTTTTTTCAAATAAGCTCAAAGGTCACAAAATTGAGATTTGGATCTGCCTTGCATTGAAAGGCTTCATGTGTGTGTCATATTAGGACGTTTTGTAGACCTTATCACAATGTACATAATGAAAGTATGTACTTTATCAAAGTCATTTTTTCTTTTTATTTGGCTCATTTATACTGAATTGTCACAAATGTGCTACTACATCTTTAAAAGTTACATCTACACAGTTTAAAGAAAATTGTATCCATAAGCAAGTTATTGGTAATTGGGCTTAACCTGAGCACAGGAAAAAATAGGTGTTCACTGGCTGCAACGCTGAAGGGCGCCAGAGAAGAAACATATCTGACCTTTCATCATCATTATTACCTGATCAATTTATGTTGTTATTTTATGGATTGTAAGGGAGTTGGTGGTTGGATACAGTAGTTTTAAATTTGACAGAAAATGAAGGAGTTACCCCATTTATGCATCTTCAAATGATCGTTATTCGACTTAAATAGGCACATCAACGCACATGCTGATGGTAGACCAAAAACGAAAAAATGTTTCAGTATTTGACCTGCTGGATACAGATTAGAGGTGCTCAAGTAAAAATCGGCCGTTTCCGACAATCTGCTCACTGACGGATGCATCTCTAGTTTTAACTAAATGCTGCAGCGAAGGGCAAACTAAAGCCTCTCCTTTCAGAGAACAGTTCTGATAAAACTAATCAAAAGTGGAGCATTAATTTCGGCTCTGCACACATTAAAGCGACCTGCTCTGCTGTGAGTGAATCCCGCTCAGGTCACGTGGAGCGCTGCAGCAACAGGTCGTGTGATTTCTGTCGCAGCTAAATAAGAAATTAGATTTCTACCAGATGGATTGCCCATCAGCTTCCAAAGGTCCAACCAGGTCTTACCTCTTTTTCTCCTTATCAGCCGTCATGTTTGCAGGTAATCTCGGTCGCAGTGTTGTAACTCCTTCAGTCTGAATTAAGTCCAACTTGAGTCAATAGAAGTTTGTTATTGATTTTGAAAATGCAAAAAAAAAAAAAAGGAAAAAAAAGCCGGTAATTAGACCCAAATGCGCAGGTCAGAAGGAGCCCAGTGCCGAGAGAACCGCTCGGATTAGTCCGGGAATCTAGGCTAGGGAGCCCGCAGCAGGAGAAGGGGGATCGGGGCCGTACAGTCTCAGAACACTGCCGAGGATCGTACAGCCTCTCACCGGCACAGGGAAGCGTTCCGCTAGACTGGAAGAGAGTAGAGCTAACGTCGCAGCTGTCGAGAGAAAACCGCCCGCAGGTTCACTTGTCAAAACTTTTCCTCGCTTTCTGATAGCAGAAGTCCCTCCACAGGCTGCTCGAGCTCTGACTTGAGTGTCAGCTGGCACGGTGACAGCGCTCCCACGGCGCTGATTGGTTCGCAACGCCGCCGGGAGCCACCCCCTTTCGGCTGATCATCGCCGCCCTCCCCGGTAAGCCCAGAGCGGCGCGCCTACCTGTTTGTCCCCCTGATGTGCAACAGGTGTCTGGGGGAGTAGCACCGGAGTAACGGTTCCGGATTCATTTTTGAAGTGGGGGGACATGGGGTGTTTCGTCACCTCTGTTGCGCACTTTGAATGTCAGGCGCGCACTTTTTCAATTGATACTATGGCACCTGTCAATCAATTCAGTGACATCCCTTACTGGAGGTCAACGTTTTGGGGTCTACTATGCACTGCGGTCTGGCTGATTTGATGATTGTTTGCTATTAAATGCGCTGCGGTCATAGAGATTTGGTGAAAAATAATCAGAAAAAAATGTTAAGTTGTCAGTGGAGACACTCACTCCCGACTCGTCAATATATGACGAGTCGGGAGTGAGAATGTGTTGGTCTAAAACCAAAAGGCAGCGCAGATTATATTTGCTGCATGTTCCACAAATTGTGCAGGAAAGAGCTGTCTGAGTGGGACAGAAAACCAGCCAGACTGCTGACAATATTTTTGCATTAAAAAAAAAGAAAGAAAAACACCATGTATAAACTTTAATGTGCTTGTTATTTAGCAGATAAAAATTAATTTCAACAGCCAGAGACCTGAAAACCATCAGTAGCCACCGATGTTTATGATTGGCTTTTGGAAGAGCAAAGAGGAAAAAAACAAATTTAGCAATTATTTTTTGACCTGAGCAAAAATGATCTGCTCTGGGCAAAGTGTGGTGAGCATTTGGTTCAGACCATTAACAGATATGGACCCGATGTCTTTATTATTTCACCCCAACGCCATTAGAAAGAAAACATCGTCACAGTTCTATAAATGGCGAATATACAGAAATCTCATTTAACTTTTAGGTAGAATTGGTTGAGACCTGGACCAGATCAGAGTCAAAGCCTTTGTTCAGATGTCAGACCAGTTCATGATCCCAACCCGACCCAAAGCTGCTGCGTGTGTGTAAACCTATGGGTGACTGTTCTGATCTGGAGCCTTAGATTTGGTCTACATCTCAGTGCTGTAGGTTTTGTCTGTACCTCTGTCTGCATATAAACACAGAGAGATGTCAGTCACGGATTGTCAGAGTTGTGTGCAGCCATGTGTGAATGTTGGCGGGCAGGGGGGCAATGGGCCCCTGCTGCAGCCCCCCATCCCTCAAGGGGGGTTGGGGTGGGGTCACATGCGGGGGTCATATGCGCAGGGTCATATCAAAGTTAGATGTTTAAAAGAATAAACATCTAACTTTATTACTGTATTTCAAAATACATTAAGATTGCCCACAACGATTTAAAAAAATAAATCTTTAAAAACTTTAAAACGGTGTTGTTTACATGTTTGCCATGCAGACATGTCAAGTTCAAAATATGAAGAGAGAGTCAAAGTTTCTTTTTATTTTCAAAAAAGAAAAAAAAAAAAAACGATTTTATTTACTGGTTTTTATTTTTATCAGCTAAACATGAACTACTTTAATGAAACAAAAAAAGTTGCCTTCTTGTGGAAAGAGATTTTATAAATCTTTGTAGAGAATCAACATAAAGAACATTCTTGTGGATTTGCCTGTGAAAGAGAGGAAGAAAGGAGAGCAAGAAGGAAAAAAGGAAAATGGAAGAAAGAATGAAAGAGAGCAAAAGGCACCCCTTTCAGAGAGAAGGAAAGAAAAGAAGGAAGGAAGAAAGAAATCAGAAATCAGAAAGTGTCTGAGCTATTAAATTGGTAAATATTTTGGAAAATATTTGCATTGTTGACATAAAAAAATTCATTTTTTTAAAAGTATTTTATAAGAAGGATAAACATAAACCAAGAATCAATATTTAAAAAAAGAGTAAAACTGAGAGCGTCTCGATTACTAACCAAAAGGTTTACCAGTTGATCTATCATCTGTTCCTCATCTAATGTGCTCCGTGGTTGCTCACAGACTTGGTGCTGTCTTATGAGGGGTTAGCATCTTTGGTTGGAAATTATGTTTCATTTTCAGCAACTGACTTTCTTCTTCTGGGGAAACAAATTGAATGTTCTCTGCATATTTACCAGAATTCCCCCAATTTCTCACTTTCAAATAAAAACATTGAAGTTGATAATTTAATAGCACACCTAAATAAACTGAATGTGATAAACTTTCTTCCAGTTTAAATGTTTCTTAGCCTGATTTATAGACTTTTTTTTAGTCTTTATGAATATTTCTACACTAAATGTAAACTTAGGCACTCAGACCAGGCAGTTTGGTTTGAATCATGGTGAATGTTCAGTTCTTAGTTATACACACTTTATATTAGCAACATTTCTATTACAAATGTGTGCAAAACCTTGCAGTTTTACACACAAAATTACAAAGTTTTTTTGTGTGCGAATGAAAAAACATTCGCAAATGTTTTTTTTAACATTTGCGAATGTTGAAAAGACAACTTCATACTTGAAGTGTTCTTGGCAGTTTTTTTTTTTTCTCCCTCCAGGTTTTTTTGTGTGTGCTCTAGTATCCCTTATATGAAAGTAGGCTGACAGGAAGGGGGGCAAGACATGCGGCAAATATTGTTGGGTCTGGGAATCAAACCTGTGATGGCCACATTGAGGACTTAGGGCCTCCAAAAGAGGGTCACGCTATTCCCTGCACCACCACAGCACACCCCGTTCTTGGTGTTTTCAATAAAAATCATATGTGAATAAGTCTGGTTATTGTGATTAAAAACACATCCTCCAACTACTTCCTGTCGTCTTCTTCATGGTTTCCGTCAGTCAGCCTGTTACATAACGTGACTTGTGTGATGCGAAGAAATCACACAAGAAATCACGCATGTGATTTCTTCTTCAAAATTAGGTTGTTTGCAGTTTTGCGAAACAACCTAATTTTGATACGTCTGAAAACACATATCAAAATTACGTATTTTCATCCTAGCTCCAAAACTTTTTGTTGGAAAGTATCCATATTTTTTTTTCTTTTTAATTAGTGTGTTTCAATTCAGCAAATTTATTTCTGTAATTCCAAACTGCACAATTATGTGGTCAATAGAAACACAGTTCCTGATCCGTCTAATCCACGTAGCACTACTGTCTCAGTCAGGTAGAGGCTGAATGGGAGTAAGTGAACATGAACATTACTGATGAGCCAAAATTAGTTGAGAAAATACAAAAACTTCTACTGGCAGTTCAGATGATAGCAGATGATAATTATTTAATCAGTATTTTAAGAGGGGTTGTGTTTACTTGTTACTTTGAATCCACACATTATGTCCAAGCAGTTAGGAAAAGTTTCAACTTTAGAAGAATTTATTTTGATTAGGTCAGAGCTAAGCCGAAGTAATCAGGCCGGAGCATTCTGCCTCATTCCCGGCTGTTAACCTATCACTACAAATCAGTCCAACTACATTTTTCAAAGACAAAGAACGAGATAAACTACTTCTGACAGTTGTTCTGATTAACAAGATAACTGAAGCTGCAAGATAATACCTGTCTATAATTGTTTTTCAGTAATGGCTTGATAAGTATCAATACAATCAATAAAGAACACAGAGAAATTTCATTCAGACATCATGATATTTAATTTCTTTCAAAAATTAAAACATGCCTTCATATCCTTTGAAAATACAGTACATCTTTCACAACCAAAGCACAACCAAATAATAAAATAAAACAATTGGCACAAAATCACATGACAGGCATGAAAACAACAAAACACCACCACAGGTTTGATTACAGAATGTATTGACAAATCTTCACAAATGTAGGAACCACAAAAAAACAAAACAACTAAATGTATGCAAACAGAAATGATCTGTACAGAAGAGTGATTTTAGCACTTATTTCAGTTTTCACTGCTTGTTACTGATGTGAAAAAAATCAGTGAACGTTAAGCGTAAGGATGTTTTTGTTGGAAACGGCAAATGGCAATGGAAGACTTCTGGGACACACAGTTCTTTTTTGGGGGGCGTAGTGGGACAAACAACTTGACATTTAAAGATGTTCAACTAAACAAAGCTGCAGACGGAGACATAGAAAGAGGAGGAAGAGCGGAAGCTGAAAATGATGGACAGAAGAAACGTGACTAACTCTTCTGCCTGCTTGGCTTTCTGTGGAGTTCAGAGTTTAAATTCGGAATCAAACATTTGCTCCATGTTCTACCGCTACAGTAAGCTTCATGTTTACTGCTACATATATGTTGCTATTATTTAGTTACTGCATTACAGCATGCCAAGTCTCCCAAACTGTAAAATATTATGTTCACATGTTGACATAAATAAAGTTTTTGAGAGTTTCAGAGATGGAAAATCCATCAAGCAAGCCCAGTGTTGGAACATTGAAAGTACTCAGTGAGAGTACTCACTTCTTCAAATGATTATTTTTCACAAGCGCCATTTAAAAATACATTATATTTTTTACATTGTAAATTGTTGTGCTGCTATTACTATTCTCTCTGAAATTACCTGTTTTAACCCCTGTCACAAAAGGTTGCTGTTTTTCAATTGGTCAGCTGTGCATCTAGTACCAAATTTGCTTCTACACTACATAATCTCAATGTGTTTTCACAGTGACTTCATAAGATTTTTATAAGTGATCTGTTTTACTGAGCTTTGCAAAAGTGATTATCATTTTTCACATTTATTGCAGTTCATCTGCAACATTTCATTCAAAGTCATTTATTGGTAAATCATTTAGAGTTAAAGAAGCTCAAGGTCTTCACCAGAGGCTAATAATAGTTTAAGACTAACACTCCACATTCAACTTGACACACCATCACCAGTGTGAAACATGGTGGTAGCAGTATCATGGTGTCATCCTGAGGAAGAAGGTTTACCTTCCAGCAGAAGAACGACCCGATTCTTCTCCAGAACTCCACTGGGTTAGATCAAATTAAAGCAGGTTTTGTGTTTTGAAAGGCCCAGTCAAACTACATCTCGTTGAGAAGTTGTAGGAAAATCTAAACAGTGGCATGTACAGACGTTCTTCATCCAGTTTGAACATCAACCATTTCCAAAGAGGAAGGGGCCTCAATTTCAGTTTGTCGGTGTACAGTGAAACCCCACCCATCTTGCTGATTCCTCCATTTGTAAAAGGCTGTTATAAAACAGACTTTTATAAATTTCTGATTCATTTTCCAGGTTTTGGTGTTTGTTTGTTTTCTGTTGTTGTTTATAGAGCCCCATCCAACCTGCAACATTTCCACTGGCATATTATGGACTACATAAAATCACCAACAAAATACAATAAAGTTTGTGGTTTTAAAGAAAGCAATGACATAAAGTAGGCACAGTAAAGGCAGTCCTTTCCACAGTGATTATCCTTTATTCTGGTCTTTCTATGAATAAAGCTTCTTCTACACAGCCAAGGCTGTGTAGAAGAAGCCTACCAGTTCTTTCCCAGTCAGCCTGACCAGAATTATCTCCATTTGAAAATTTTGTTTTTTCCGTTTTTTAAAAGCCACCTTATTAGTAGTACAAGGCAGATCTCGCCAAGCGATTTGATTGGAAGCAGACTGAATTTGTTGATTAGAAAGAGGTCAAAGGTCACATGTGGGGTACCCCAAGGTTCAATCCTAGGACCCCTCTTATTCAATATTTATATGCTCCCACTAGCTCAGATTATAACAGGAAATAATATTAGCTACCACAACTATGCAGATGATACTCAGCTCTACATTATGATGTCACCAGATGACTCTGAACCCATCCAATCACTAAATAAATGCTTAGAACAGATAAATGTGTGTGTGTGCCAAAACTTTCTCCAGCTGAACAGAAACAAAACTGAAGTTATTACTTTTGGACCTAAAGAGGAACAATCTAGAGTCAATGCACAGCTTCAGTTATAACAACTAAAAACTAGCAATCAGGCCCGAAACCTGGGAGTAGTGATGAACTCTGACCTGAACATTCAGAGCCACATAAAGACAGTTACACAGTTGGCCTTCTATCACCTGAAGAACATCTCCAGGATTAGAGGACTAATGTCTCAGCAAGATCTAGAGAAACTCATCCATGCGTTTACTTCAGTCACATTGATTATTGCAACAGCATCTTCACAGGTCTGTCCCAACAAATCAATCAAACAGCTGCAGCTGATCCAGAACGCTGCTGCTCGCGTTCTCACTAAAACCAGGAAGATAGAGCACATAACACT
>CAEGAD010037774.1:0-32793 GCA_903067055.1 Poeciliopsis paucimaculata
GTTGGGGTTTTACGGGATTTTCTTCTGGAATCGGGATGTTCGTGAGTGGAATCTGCCGTGTGGCTGGACACACGAACTGACCGTTAGTTTGAGATTTTGTCAGTTAGAGCTAGATTGATTCCAAAGTTTGCATCATTTAAATTTAAACAGCCCTTATCACAGAGGGAATTAATGCTCAAATTTTTAACTTACTTGTGAATTGTTACATTTACATTGTTCTAGTAATTTTGTATCTTTATTTATTATTTCTGTATTTTCAGAAACTGCTTCAATCTATTTGCACCGTTAACCTAATTCTTCAGTAAACGTATTAAAACACCTGATGACCAACGTGCTTTCTGACCGAAGCTCTGTGATGGTCAGTTTAAGTAATCCAGCAACACAGGTCAAAATCCTCAACAAATGCATTCTGTTGACAGATTCGCTTCCTTATAAACACAGTTTGGCGTGCCAGTGTCGTTTTGAAACAGTTCCTGTATCATTCAAGTGACTCGCTGAAAGCAATACGTGCACCGACACGGGGTTTCGTCTAAGGGCTTGACGCATCGGTATTGCCGGACCCATCACTAGAACTCACCATAATACTCAAAGTACTGATAACATCAAGCAACTTCAGAAAATCTGAACATTCCCTTTAAGGACATTCCCATTGCTGAGCAATGCTTTGTTTCTATTGTATAGGTGGCTATCAAACACATCCCAAATGGAAAGGTGGACCGCAAACATAAGGTAAGTGAGCAACAGCATCCAAGATTGACTTTAAGTCCTCTTGGATTCCAGATGCATTGTGGCTCAAAAAGAAGATCAGCAAAAGGCTTTCCACCCAGTCCCACGCTGGAAGGACTGCTTGAACATCCATGGTTTTCTTAAACTACACAACACACAAACATTAAAATATTACATTTTACTTTTTAGTTGGTAGTTTAGTCTAGTTTGGGATAATGATTAAGGTTTAAGGTAAAGGACAGGTTTTCAGCACCTTCCCATATGCCCACCGCCTGTGAGAGGGGCAAAAGGGATCGGGTGCAGTGAGGAATGGAGATGACCGAGGAAGGAGGCCCTGGCGGTCCAATCCCAGAACGTGGTCTTGATGACGTCCACATGAACTTTGACTGTAAACCAGAGGCCCCTTATGCTCAAATAGCATTTGGTCTCTGGACACATTACTCATCCAAGGTCTTCAGAAATCTTGCTACTTTGTTTTTTTCAAGTAAAAAGTGAAATAAAATATAAAAATATAATTTTTTTGGTCTCGAGTTCTTTTATTGTGATATGTTTGGCACCATGGCAAATAGTTTAGATACCATTGATGTAAATCTGCCTGTCAAATGAATTTTTATTTGGAAATGCTTTAAGTTGCTGCTTTGAATTGTTTTTGATAAATAATGCTATAATCAGCAGCTTAAACTCTTCAGATTTTGAAGCAAATAAAAACTATTAAAGGGCTTTGTGGTGGTCCAATATCTACAATAGGAACTATTTCCTGTAATACTAACAGCAAATCGAATATTTTTGTTTAATTTGGGGGATTTTTCCATCTTGTAGATTTGGCTTGGTTCAAGTGAGAGAGCTACTAGGAATCATAACTAACATTCTAACATTTCTGACGAATTTGGTAATGTTCTTGTTGATGCCACACTGGTTGGTGACCAATTTTAGAGCGAAAGGGAGAATTTACTACAAAACGAAGACTTATTGTGAAGAAATTTACGCTGAAATTTAGAAAAACACAAAGATGGATGAAGAATCTGAACATAGACATAAAAGGCCAGCTTTATGGAGAACAAAAGGCAGTTGAGTTTGAGTTCCACTCCTATCACAGGTTCATGTTTCAGTTTTTGGAGAGTCAATTTACTTAATCACTTAGATTATTATTATTATTAAAATTTTAAGATTAAGCCCTTTTTTTATTATTATTAGATTTAAACGAGTTAAAAAATTTGTTTTCACTTTCACAGTAATTAACTCAATGCAAGGGTGAAAACATTATGGGTGTTAAATGTCAGAGTTGACGCTTTTCAGCCCCAGTAGCAAAATCTTGAATATTCGGGTACCGGACTTGCTCCCAGAAGACTCTAGCCTAACCTATTTTCTTTTTACAAACTTGAATCACGAGGGTGTAGGTAAGTGGTGAAGGTAAGTGGTAGCAAGCCTTTTGATATTGATTTTTTTGTCACCTATTTATTACTGTTGCTGAAATGCATCAATATTGGGGGTTTCTTTAAGCCTTTGATGGATAGACCAAACCCTAATTAATTTTTAAATGTATTTTTTTCTAATTTCGTTCTGCAATTGTTTAATCAAAATAATTTGTGCACTTGAATTACAGCAGGAAGGAGTACAGTCATTATATTTATTATCTTACTTGAATGTATGTGTGTTTGAAAGGATTATAATCTCAGTAGTAATGCAGTTATCCATCTTTACTGTATCCAAGGCAGTAAACTAGCCTCGCCATATCGTTACACCGCTTTCAACGACTTCGAAAATAATTCCGTTACAAGGCATGGTCGATAATATGCCGCTGTCTAAACAGAAACGTAATAGTAAATTTATGTGCACTGAATGTATTACTAAACTACACAATAAAACGATTATTAGTCTTTACGGTTATGACATTAAAATATCAGGCGGTTAATATTACAGTTTTTAAATCGACGTTAAACGGAAAACGCTTTAAATTATCCACTATCCTTTCTACCACCAGCTTGGCTCGCCTTAATAACGGCAATCAACGGTTATTATTCCCGGTGTGTGTTTGCTAAAGAATATCGAGCTCTAGCTGACTCGGAGATTTCCAAAAGACTGGCGACACAAACATTAAAATCCACCACGTGCCGTGAAAGACAGAAATTCAAATCTCAAAAGGTAAAAAAAAAAAATAAAATACCGACCTTTGCTGAAAAACATTTAACCATTCAGTTATCTGAAGAAATCTTTCTATTTAAAAATAATAGCCTGGATAAAGAGGTTGACATAAAATCCCTAACGGCACAAGTTGTGCTTGGAGACCAAAGTGCAAACAGACGTTAACGGAAAATGAATCTTCTGGGCTTCGTCAATGTAGGGAGAGAGAGAGAGAGAATTCTGCTTCCTGGTTTATTTGAAGCTAATGCTGCTTTGTTGTCCACCATTTAGTTAGCCCAATGTTAGTAGCTAATGGTAGCTCCCACAGTGACTATGCTGAGATACTAGCAGGCTAAGCTAATTGCGTCCCCTGAGTTTGATGCTTTGTGGCGTCACGTGTCGGACCAAGATAGCTAGGGATTTCCAAGAGATTGTAAAGTGCTTTTATAACGAACGTGTAGACTATACCACAGCAACTGATATTAGTTTTGCCTTATTGTGGGGGAGCTGAGAGATCATCTTTTTCTTTGGAAAGAAAGTCAAGCCCAAATACATAACTTCACATTCAAAACAAGCCCCAAAAAACGCGACTTTAGAAAAAAACCAAGCCCAAAGTCGCTTATAATAAGCAGGCTGAGCAACACTGCTTGGAACCAAGAACAAAGTAGATTCTAAAACACAGAGTCTGATACCACATAGCTATTACTAGTCAGAAATGCTTTTAACCAGTTAGTCACACTCTGTAGGTGCTTGTACAAAAGAGGCATCTATACCAAAATCTTAACAAGAGAAATTGTCAGTGAGGTTAAATGCTTTATTTTTTGGGAAATGTTGATTTCAGTCAATAAGAAAACACTACAGCTCCCACGATTTACTGCAATAGATCCCGAAATGCCTGATCGAAGTCGTTTGAGGCTACAATACTCGGATGTCTAGCCTTTTTTGCAAATAACACAGCAAAGAACAACGGCTTCGGAGAGACAACGTGATCTGTCCGTCAAAGTGAGAACAAAAGCAGCTCAATTATCTTGTTAACAATACTGTTGCTAAGCATCGTAAATGTGCACATAATAAGCACGGCTCTCAAGCAGGCATGTTGATGCCACACTGTACACGAGAATTTGTGGAAAGGCTGATTTTACACCTTGTACTTGAGAACAACCTTGTCAAGCACCGTCTGATACCACTCAGCTAACTGCCGGTGGAAGAAAATACTATAAAAAACTGAATTTAGCAGGTTGTTTCTAGACCACGTAAAACAATAGAAGGCAGGTGTTAAGAAAGGGGGTGAACTACTACTTCAATTGCTACAGAAGTCTCAATCAATCATAGCTTCAATTGGCAGTCTCAGTTTTTTCCACACATTTTGGATCTCATAAATAAAGATTCTTATAAATCAATCTTTGATGACTAAACTTCACAATCGATGTTATGACTGATTCTTAGCTCTTGTTCTGGAGCAAAATACACAAAATGTTCAGTCTCTAAGTTTGCAAAACTTGTATGGACATACCCAATAAGAGTAGAAAAAGCCATTTTTAGGAAGGGATTTTTATTTGTAAAAAAAGTGTTGAAAAACATTTGGCATTTTGCTTGAACTTCACAATTATTCACCACTTTTTATTTGTCTATCACGATGCATTGAATAGAACCCCAGCAAAGTACTTTATAAATGGGGGGCTACAATACATTGAAGACTGTAATTGTAACTTAAAATAGCAAAAAAGTTATAGCTCAATGCAAATTGCTGCATATTTTTACACCTTTATGTAGGACGGATACAAATAGACATGCAGAAGCGGGATTAAATTTTTTCTGGTTTCCAGCGAGGTTTTGTTCTATAATTATCCATTATTTCCAGCTCTGTGAATGTCCGCCAAGGAGCGCTATAAACAGATGAGCTGCAGAACGAGCCTGAAGAAATGCATGGAACCGGGGTAGATAATTTTGTGCTATTTCCAGACACAAAGGTAACTCGGAGGGAGGCGTAGAAAACACACGGAGTAGCGACCGATAAGGAGAGGTCAACCCAGAGAAACGGATCATCCTGCAAATGACAGAGGGCCGTTGAATCATGGCGGTGGGTCCTTTGAACAAAATGAGCTGCTTTATTCCAGAGTGAGGATAGTGATTATGGGAAAATCTGAGAAACTGAAACCTGGAGGTAAGAAGCACTATTCACCACAAAATTGCGTAAACTGGAATTAGGGAAATACATTTTTTTGACGGAAACGCAACATCTTCTAAAACAAAAATTTAATAAAACGTGCTTGCATCAGGTGATTTTTCAGCTGTATGGAAATAGATTTATTTCACAAAACTGCAATAGAAACACTTTTTTCACATCGTGCGAGACACGTGATCAAGAGCTGGATGTTGCTACTGGCGGAAACAATGACGAAGAAGAAGTAAGTGGTAGGAGGATGATGATTTGCAGCTGGCTCCACCAGAACTCTCACACCATTGAGCAGTTCATAAAAATTTGTGTGCCACTCTAACGTGTTGACCTCATAACGCTTCTTCATATACGTAGCCACTCCCAAGTATAAGCTCCAATGCCAGGGTGAGAAGCTGACAACTGCAATAAACACTAACTGTTTAGCTGTTTACATCCGTCACCACCATACGTACTTATCTTGTTCAAGCTTATTCACGTGTAATTTTAATTTAATCTCTTATTTAATGTACCGTATTTTCCAGACTATAAGTCAGTTTTTTTCATAGTTTGGCGACTTATGTGTGAAATTATTAACACGTTATTATATCAAATAGCATGTTATTTTCACACTAAACCACAAGAGGGCGCTCTAGGCCTGTGTTGACTATGTGTGTGGTAGAAGCTACGACGAGAGTTAGCCGAGTTGTTTACAAGTAACACGGATGGTTTGGTAAACTTGTTAGCATGTTATTTATGCTATAGTTATCTGAATAACTCTTTAATATGTTATGTTAACATTCCAGGCATTTATGTGTCATGTAACGTTAGCATACTGTACAATTATTCAGCCTGTTGTTGCCTCTATTCTATTTTTATTGCCTTTCAAGAAGACATGTCATGTTTAGTGTTAGATTTTATTAAATAAATTTCCTCCAAAAATGCGACTTATACTCCAGTGCGACTTATAGTCAGGAAAATACGGTAAACATCGCATTTGGATTTTCTTTTGTTTTTTTTGTTTTTTTTTCGAACATTAACAGCGTATAGACAAAGATTTAAACACGTTCGGAATGAAAACGCTGCTGACCTCTAATCGGATTCGAAAGGACCAATTCTTTCTTCACTTTTACAACCCAAGAAAGTCATTTTCTATTTCATCTTGAAGAGGTGTTAACGTTTTACTCATAAAGCCGTTTTGCCTTTCCACCGCCTACACTGTGCTTTTAATAAGAACGTTTTAAAGAAGGATTAAGAGGAAGCTTTTGATTCTGCCTGTAATAGACTTCACAAATTGAGTGAGTCATCATCTGACCGGCTCTCCCCTGCTTCATTGGGTCATTATCAGTAATGATAAGCTGATGGGAGTCTCTTTCCCAGCCTGTGTGGCATAGAGCTTTGTTCTGGACGGTCGGACCAGGCGCGTTTGCATTTCCTCCATGGCTGAGGTGCAACTTCCTGGAAATAAAGTGGAAACAGATGGAGCTTTTAAAAAAATTATTTGAATTTATGGTAGTCATTGTGATGTGTGATATGGCTTAATCGTGAAGCCATAACATACAGGACGGAAGAAGAATCGTCTTCTTTGTGGTTTGCACAACCACCTCATCCTGGTGCCAAAATTCTTTCGCGAAATACATGTTTCTTCGAAATTATAGTGTTTCCATTAAGCTCATCCCCCCAAAAATATCAAATTACTTGGTCAATGGAGTTCAATGGTTCCATTTACTACTAAACAAAGGCAACTTTAAACAGGTGGGTTCTTTAGTCTTAATTTAAAGGGATTCAGTGTTTTGGCAGTTTCACAGTTTTCTGAAAGTTTGCTCCAGGACGCTTTATTGCTCAAAGAATTGAAAAATCAACATTGCTAATCACAGAACACAAAATCATAAAACACAGAAAAAGCACAAGAATAAATTAAGATATTAAATACAAAGGAGTGAACAAGATATGGCAAAACCTTTAAAGCAATAATAACGTGCTGATAAAGAAAAGAACACAAACATCAATGACTCCCTGGGATCATAACAAAGGTCTTTAGTCACAGCTTGCCGTGAAATTAAATTTCAGACACATTTCCACTCAGATATACGTAATTATCTTAGAAGTGCTTTAGAGGTTCACCTTGAGTGTGCAGCTCTCGATTTCAAGCAGAATGATTCACAAAGCGTAACACCCCACAACGTCTTGACCCCTGTATACGAGACCAATTAGCCTAGCTTTTGTTTTAGAAATGTTAACCGTTGTAGTTCAGAGCTCTTCAACAGTGAGGTGTGCCGCTTTGAAAACGAGCAGCACTCGCTAATAGAAACGTGGAAACGTCGGGGCAATTAGCATACCGGCTCTCTGACCTCTTTGTCTCTAACCAGAGTACGTGACCAGCGTTTTTTTGATCAGCAGACTGCACACTTAAGACGCCCACAACTTGTCGTAAATCCAAGTCGTGATGTTTTTGTTTGCGTGGAACTTGGAGTATTGCATGAGTCACCGGGAGTAGCTGCGGACAACAAAGAGACAGAGACTGGTTTTGGTTGCAGGAGCGGTGATGTGTGTGCAGCGACATCCGCGCCCGGTGTTTATTCGTCTGCAGCTCCATTTGAATCCAGCAGTTCTCATCTCTCCACGTCAACAGGAAAGGATGCAGCAGAACAATGAGCGAGTTTTTAATTGAATGAAGGCAGCAGAGGCAAACCGTATGTGCCTCTGGGATAATAATGTAGACAAAAACAAAGCGCGCTGACCTTTTTTAGGAAGAGATGAAATGCATGACAACAGTTCCTGTAAAGATAACGTGGAATTAGTCGAGTTTCTTATAAACCCCCATTTCTGTTTTTCCAAACTGTTCCCACTTTATTTTTTATTGTATATTTAATGTCTTAAGATTAATCAAAACTAGAGCATCTGTCCTTTTGAGATTCATAGTGCTTTCCTTTAATATTATAAACTCCTATAATCTAGTTTATTTCATTGAGCTCAGCGCATCAGATAGCACGGCCTAAAGCTACACACTTTGAAAGTTTTCATCTGTGTTAATTTGACTTCTAGTGACTTGTGAGAAACATGAAATTGATCCATTTGATCTATAACAATCAGATTCTGCTAAAAAAAAATATTCTTGTCACCTTGCTTCAAATATAAAAGTTAGTGCGAGGTACGGGCATTTATATTGTTTATTACTTTTTGTGATAAAGTTCTTGTCGTAAGATTTTTAATTTATCGTCTCAATAAATTCTAGTGATGTTAAAAAATAAATTATAATTTTATTTCCATGAGAGCATAAATTAATATTAGTGATTTCAAAAATATGATCAAATAGAGTCTCTTTATGCATTTTAGTGATATAAATCACACGTCTTTAAGTATGTGGCGTCCTGAAGAAGCTTATTTTAAATAGAAATGTCAGTATTTGTATTTTTTGTCGTTCATTTACCTTAAAACAATTATTACATGAACTTATGTCATCACAGTAGTACTTACAAAACATCGTGATAAAATTGCAAGCCCATATTGCCCGGATTTACAATTTTTAATTTAAATGAACAATTTTTAATCGTTAATTTCGATTAAAAATTTCACTACAATTAACCTCCTTTTTTTATACAAAAGTTCCAACCATGGAACCTTTATATTTCTGTGTTTCTGGTACGCTCGTAAATCTGACACACAAGAGACATCATGGTTGACAAAATCGCTTCTCTTGGCGATACTTTACTGATCCCAACCCAAAGGGAAATTAAATGTTGATGTAATTCATATTCATTTTATTTCTTCAAAGAGTTAGTGTAGATAGTGATGGCTAAACAACAATGCTAAATATGGAGCAGCAGTACAGTCGTCTCAGCGTCCACAGAACACATTTCTAAACGGGTGTGATAGCTTTGCACACCAATCTGATGGCTGAATAAAATCAATAACATAGCAAAAACAATAAATATCTTTGTTGTTGAGCTGATATTTACTAATTCTGGAATTTAGCAGAAAAAAGGATTGTTCGAATTGAAACAGACAAAATTTTGCTTATATTGTCAATTGATGGTTTTTGATTAATTGCAGTGAATTCAATCAAGGTGGTAGTTTTCTTCTTCGCTTTTTGACCACCTAAAACTAAACCCACCTTAGAAACCAACAATAGTTTCCTAATTTTTATGACTGATTTATCTTTAGACGCCTTAGTTTAGAGTTGGCCTATTCAAATTAATTTGCTTTGTGCAACTTTCGTCAGCGGCGAACTCATTTTCCCTCCGCCCCGAACTCATTTACGCCTAATTATTTCGACTTTGTTCCAGGGTTTTTTGTACCATTCTCCATGGGTTCTTTGTCCTCGCCTGTCTCCCAGCTGCAAAAGATTCCTGTTGGAGGTATTGATGTGCGACGTGGAGGTGGAGAGATCCTCAACCTTATTAAGGTGAGGAGACGTTCTGCAGGCAGCCATTGTTCCCCTGGGTGTGCAGGTGGGCGAAAGAAAAAGGTGCGTTAGCACAAATGTACAACAGGCTTATGTGACTAATTCAATTCCCTTAAGTTTTTGTATTTTATACATATATATATATTTGTATCTGTTGTAAAACTTTGTTTTATCTCTGTAGGATTTTCACGTGGACAACAGCATTTGACATATAAAATTTGTATTGATGAAATTTGTAAGATAATTTAATGCTCTTTGCTTTCTAAGTTTCCCGTTTAAAATTAAGATTTTAAGATACTGGTATTGATATTCACATAACCACATAAAATGTTAAATGTTGCATATAATAGTGTGCCTTTATCAAATCAGACTGTGATAATGTCACTAAAAACAGTAACAAGCAGAACTGATGCAGTAGTTCATGCAGTAGTACACAACTTTTCATCTCTTAACAGGACTATAATAAAAACATCAGCATCAGTAATTTCAGTAAAAATCAATATTCAACACATACAAATTTTAACACGTACTTATTATGGCAATTAATATCAATCAAGCGAGTAAAAACATGTCATTTGTGCCATTCAGAGTTGGAATCGAACCCGCCCCAAGTGAACAGGCTACAGCATGTTCAGTAGGATGTATGTGGGTGGCGGAATAAGCAAAGGCTCATGGGGCATTACGTTGGTGCCGGTAGTTGCCAGATGGGCTTGACAGCAGGGCAACGGTCAACCTGCCAAGGCGGATCACGGCACCAGACCAAATGTCGTGTTCCTGTCCCTCCAGCAGCCATTGTGGTAGCGGGCCCACAAGAAATGTGACTCAGGCGTGAGCTTTATTTTGTTTTGTTTTTTAAAAAACTTAATGCTGATTTTGTGCCAAACAGAGGAATTAATCTCCCTAGGGTCCACATCATTATAAAAATACATTAATTACAAAGACACTTAATACGACATTAGCAACAAAGCACACTTAAATGTACAATTGCAACATTTTGTATAATAAAATCATTAAGCAGGGTTCTTTTTAAAAGTTTTAGATTTTGCTATGTTTAAAACAGATGGGAGTTTTATTTTTAAATTTCTCCAGCTGGTCTTTTGAATACAGAAAAAAGTAAAACAAGCTTTTAAACAACACCTTCTATTAAAACTATGTACAGACTGGCTAAATAAAAGTTGATTTTATGAAACATTTGGTATCATAGAAACTGCAACTACAACAAAAAAGCATGAAAGGCCCATTTCAAAGTTCTGTTTAACCAAGGGCCAACTTATGCTTTGTGCATGCTGATAATATTTGTGAATATGGAACAATTCAGCTGCCCTATTCTGGAATATGGAAGACGTTTGTGTAATAAAGAACGCAAACATAATGAAAATTTTGATCATACTTTTGACCATTTTTGTCTGCAGTGTTGTAATTTTCAGTCACATTTTGCTGCAGCTAACGATCCCCCAAATGCGAATACACATACCCCAATCAGCTCCTACTTCCTGTCGAGGTGTTTCTCCTCGCTTCCTGATAGACAACCACCAGCTGCACTGACCCACGTCGGAGTGTGTAGTGGGTGGAACAACGTGTGTGTCTTGTGTGTGGGTACGTTCGGCTATCTTCAGCACAAAGCTGATCTTTGTTAGAGTGTGAACGCCAGCATGGCGGACGGCAGCGCGTAAGATCTTTGTGTCGCTCTTATCCGTTCAGCTGCCATTAAAAAAATAAAATAAAATTTCTGGAATATATGTTGGAACAAAATTATTATTGCAAATTATCACACTTATATAATTTTTTTTTTTTTAAATGTACCTATTTGATTTTTTTTCATAGCACACATCTAAAATATGAACGATAACCCAGCTTGGGAAACTGAAATACATACGCACAATGCTGTTGACAGGCTATTGTATAGCATTTGCAAAGCAGCCAATCCAGGTTTGTGGTTTCTTGGCTCTGATTAACTGAACCCCCAAGTGTGACAATGAGGAAGACTGGAGATTGTCACAGTAGATTTCCACTGAGTGTACTAATGCATGTTAAAGTATATTTGGTGTGTGAATTATTAAAATATGGAGTTGTAAGTGTTTTTATTCGAGTGCGTCTCAAGTATTTGTGTATTTCAACTGTTCCAGGGGGTCAACTGTACTGCACTTTCAAATTGCGTGCCTCCAGGATGCAAAGGTGACTGGAAAGGTTCTCCTCACTAAAACAATAAAGGGACAACAAACTGTGGCTGGTGATCTATAAATACGAGTGACCTCATTCTGCAGACCGGGGCAGCTTCAGGAGATACTCAGCTCTTAGTCGACTCTGACATAACTTCAGTCTTCTATGCATTGCACTCCTGGAGGCTCCTGCGTCAATAGCGGCTCGTCTTTGTCTTTTCCATTTAACTAAAGCGTGTCAATAGAGATCTCCCACTCTGCAGCAGCTCATAGGTTCACGCAAACAACAAGAGCACAACAGTGCCTATGATGGATGAGATTGAATCAGATATTGGACAATTATGGCAGATTCTGCAGATAGGAAGACTTTTAATGCCTCGAGAAACAGGAAAATTATGGAGGGCCTACATCAATATCCGTGCCCACACACACTCACATACTCACTCACTGACGCTGTTATCGGTGATACGATCTCTCCCCAGGGGATCACTGCCATTGGCTTATGTGTCCTGCTGACATTGTCTGAACAGGGCGAGGTAGTCTGAACAACACATACGCTGCAGGAATGTGACAAAGACGGTGACTGTGGGGAAGCTAGAGCTGCTGTGTCTTTGTGCAGGGGAGCAACGATGACGACCACAATGAGGAAGGTATAACTGGAGGACACACAGAGAGAGAAAGGAGAGAGAAGCTCCAAGGATTTTTAATTAATGTCTTGTGCATGGCTTGATGTAAATCCTGAACACACATAATACACATCTATTACTGCAAGAAAATCCCTTAAAACCAATTTCAATGTTTTTTTTTTTATTACTATTATTCTTCACTAATTACATTTCTTGCTTTTCCATCTCTCTGGGAGATCAAACAAAAATAAAAAAACATGATAATTTAAGCCATCATTCCAGAAACAACCATGGTTTTCATATTGAGATTACTGATATGTCCCTGACATGGGTCCCAAGACAGGATTCTTCCCCATGGGAAATCTGCTACAGGTTATGGGAGCTTATGTATAGAAGAAAGAAAAATTGAAGTTGGAGAATTTTCTGTCTACAATGGAGGGATAAAGTATTTTCTCCCTATTGCCTAGTTCACACTCCAAGATTTTTATACCATTTTTTTGTTCTGATTTTACCCTTCTGGCAATCTTAAGTGTGCTCTGATTATGGGAATGGCGCTTAAGATAATAACATTCCTGCTGGTGTTTTCAAAGTGATCTGCCAAAACACTGTGTGGTGTCCAAATAAATAAATAATTTGATTGATAAGGCCATGTCCACCCCTCACTCACAGACATCAATGAAACACCTTAACATGCACACAAAAATCCAAACCGCTAATGAATCTTTGACCTTTTGGACAAGCCCCCATTTGGTACATCCTGGCTGAAACACCATAACAAAGAACATTGGTTTGATGCCTTTTTATTACAGAAGTAATAAATACCTAACAAAAGTCAGGAGAATGTTGACTGTATGCTGAACTTAGTCGCTGATGAGAAGAACCTCTTGGTGGGTGTGGTGGAAACCCTTTTTAGCCTCAAACACCCCAAAACCCCAAACCTTCATGTGATCACTGGATATACGCATTTCCGGTAGATCAAAAGAAGAGCAAACAATTACCAGGCCACACTGCGCCAGCGGGGGGCACAATCTGAAAAAAAAACGTACTCAAGCCAACTTGTCATGCAAAAAAATAATTGATCTTGAAACTTAAATGGTTATGCCACCCTTGGCCTCAGCAGTTGCCATTTGGGGTCACTTTTCTTTACAGAATAATTTTAATTCAGCCACATTTATTAAACTTTGATAATCCGAAATTTAACAGAAAAAATGGAAAGGAGAAAATATTATTTTACAGGACTTTGCCTCACACATCTCATCAAACAAACGAGTGGCAGTAATAAAAGTGAGTTTTCATGAAAGCATTGCTGTTGTTCTCATTATACCGAGCACTATTCCATTTAATCTTTTTTAATGCAAGCATTCCCTTCCTTATACTGGTTCCCTCTGAGCATGCATGCTCTACTATCAAAGGAGCATCTCAAATGACTCTAAATAATGAATTCAATTCGATGAATGGAGGCTCAGAGCGGTCAGCCTCTCTAACACCCCGCCTCTCCGAATCAGTCTGTCGAGCGAGCCAATCCGACCCTCCGGTCGTGTCTGACACTTCCCACAGTCTCCTCCTCCTCCCCCTCTGCTTATATAGTCTGTGAGCATCGACATCACAACACACAACCCATGCAGGCTGCTGAAGAGGCGAGCCTGTGCTGGCAGCAATCTCCCATTGATGGACAGAGAAACAACAGGGTGAGTGCGTCCTCTGTCTTATCACCTTTCATGTTTCACCTCATCCCTTCAGCCTCTTTTTTTTTGTAAAAGTTGCAGATACAACTTGATTTGTAAGGTTATTTCTTATGCGTCTTGTGCTGTTCTCTCCCTCTCCTCTCATCTCCTGGTCTATTTTCAGCTCTTTTCATTCTTCTCTCTCCTGCTGCAGATAAATGCTGACAGCAAACCTGACGAGTAAAAACACTAGAAGCAGCGTCAGCTTCAGAGAATCCTTCTGCTACGTCAGAGGCAGCAGTATAGTGGCATATAATACGAGGCGCGCTGACAGGACCAGCGTCAGGCAGCCGTTCTCACTCTGCTCCCCAAGAACGGCAGCTCTGGGATGGGCTGCTCCTCTGGACGCCAGCCCCCGGCTGCGGTCCTTCACCCAGACCTGGACTTTGGCAACACCAGTGAGGCCAACACGTCACCCCAAGACTCCGACAACCAAAACCAGAGCCTGAACGGCAGAGGAGAAGGAGCCGATGGGGAGGACAGCCTCGGACGGGGGCAAGCCAGACCCCCGCAGTCGCTCCACACCCTGGAGAGGCTCACCCAGGCAACGGGCGGCACGGAAAAGTCCTGGTACCGCTGCGTCTTCCCGTTCGGCGTGATATCGCTCGTGATAGGCATGGCGGGCACCGGGGTGACGTTCACCTTCAACACACTGCCCCAGACCAAAGTGGTGTCGGTCGCACTGCTGTGCACCGGCGTGTTGATGCTGCTTGTGGCGGCCGTTTGTTGGAGGGCCCACAGACTGAGAAGACGGAAAAAGAAGGAAAGTGGATTCTTCACTGCTGATCAGGGCACTTTGTGACAGAGCGGGGAGTTCTGCTGGACTGTCACAGAGCTGTAGATGGGTTTCCACTCAGCACTCACTGATGAAGACTTGAACGACGCTGGTATTATTTAGAAAGGGGAGCTTTGACAGATAGTAGCAAGTATAAAGTCACTTTTCTTACCGTTATTGAGGAGTAATAACTCAAGAATTTCTTGATGTGATACCCCAGCAAAATACAGTATAAACACAGATTTAGTTACAGTTTGTATACTCTTAAGCTGCTGTAGAGACATTCAACCACAGTAAGGGTGATTAAGAGTGATGAGTGGTGCCTCTGTGCAACTATCGTTTATTTTGACTGGAACCATTTCCAAGTCAACAAATCTGTCTTTCTAGACGGTGTTTGCAAGAGCATGCAGCAACAGGTGTGGGAGGCTCTGTGCTGCCGTATTTGAGTTTGGCTTCTCCTTAAAAAGACTTAAACAATTGAAACTATATGTATTGACATTTTTGTGTTTTTGAAAACTTCTTAAAACCTTGACACCGGTAACTGCCCCATGCCGAGTTAAGAACAGAGACAGGAGCATATTACTAGGTACTTCTCTCCCGCTGCCCACTTTGGGTTTGAGGAATGCTTTCAACAAAGGCGCCTCAGGAGTAGCAGTTTATTATGTTATTATATTCTCCCTGAAGCTTCACGTGAGACAGAACAATAACTATTGTACCGCCGAGAGTAGAAATACCCGCCGGTCAAATCTAGTGTTTGTGCTCCGGTTTGACAGTTTGGATATGCAGCTGGTTAAGGAAGGAAAAGCAGCTTCTTTTTTTTATTTTTCTTTCACTACAAATGGAGCTGAATTGTAACAAGAGCTCATAATGGCAACATTACTTCACTGCTAAATGAGTTTCCTTTCACTACAGGGCAGTGAGTTTTCCTCCATGGTCTACTTAGAGTGCAGTGGTTCATTAGGAGAAAGCAAACAGTTCTGGTCAGGGTTTTTTGTTTTTGTTTGTTGTTTTTTTTTTACATTTACAGATGTCATAAAATTTGGCAAAACGATATGCAATACTCAGCGAGTTTACCTTTTCTGCAAAATTATTCACGTAGAAATTTCTGTCTACAGTGTAGTTTGATCCGTCCATTGTCTCTAGCCACTTGTTCTAGCCGGGTCACGGGGGGAGCTGGTGCCTACCTCCAGCGGTCAGTGGATAAGAGGCATGGTACGCCCTGGACAGGTCATCAGACCATCACAGATCAATCAAACAAGCATTGCCTTTATCTCTCTTCAGCCATCTTAACTCTCAAGTAATAGGCTTTTATCATTACTGGAGCTTTTAATCTAGTCACTAATGATTTATACAGTCAATATGGCATGGAAATCCCACTACAGATGTGTCTTACTGAGTTCAAACTGATAAGGAGGATATTTTTATCTAATGAGGGAACGTAATGAATTTTTCTCTTCCAAGTCTCACTTTTTAAAAAAGTTCTCATTCTGGTTGCGGTTCATTCTCTTTATATATTTTCAGCAAGGTTAAACTCGTCATTGGCCATTATCTTAAGTTTGCTTATTAAATAGGAGCTTGTTAATAAAATGGTCTACTCTTTTCTTAATTTAAGTCTCATTCACAAAACAATTTTGTCTTCTAGTCGCAACAAACTTCCCTCTGGTAGTTTGCGATTCACAAAAATAAGGAGCACACTCAAGAAGCTGTACTCAATACAGTTAGTAAGTAAGTGAAATCTGTTATGAATTAAAGAATAACTAATAAATAAATGAACCATCAGTACAATGGAAGACACTAGTCATAGTTAAAGTAAAGCATTCCTGGTGTGTTTTTGTCTTAAATCCTTCAGTCGGTGTGTCACATCCTGGAGAAAAACCGACAAATCTTTTCATAAATCAACCTGTACATCACGACCCAATGCTTACAAAGTGTTTAGTATCTCTCCAAAGTTAAAAATGAATATGAATCCTAGCAGTTAGCCTTTATATAAAGCTATGTGGGCCACATGCAGCATAAATAACAAATGTAAAGCTAATGAGCATCTAGCTAATTTAATTAACGTGAAACGATTTACTAAATTGTTCCACAATACTAAACGTGAAACGCCAGTACCTCCCTTACTTACCTATAATAATAATACAATTAAGTATTTCGTACAAGAACCTGACTCATCTGTGAAGAAAGAGCAAAATCCTGCTAATATGTAGCATTCAAGCTAGCCGAAAAAGCTATGGTAGCATATGGCCACTACCAGCAGTAACGGGGATTTGAGATAGACCCAGCAGTATCACATGAGCTCCAGAGTTTTATTTTATAGATGTTGGATAAATATTGTCTCTCTGATCTCATCTTTTGCATGAAATGTTAGCACTTGTGGAGAAGCAGCTAGTTCTGTGTGTCATTAGCAGTTTCTTTTAATTTTTTTTTTATGGTTCTTTGCAAATCTGTGTGGTATAAATGGAATTTATTTGATGACAGTAGTTCTTCTTTTTTGAGACTGGGTGTTCCTACAAATTACATATCATGGATCTATTGTACTACTTATTAACTTATTATTCATAAGAGTGTAGCCACATTTATGAATGTCTCTTTAACAGTGTCTTATTATCATTCTTGTATAAAGAGTAAAAGCCCTGTGTATTTTTAAGTGGAAATATATTTTGTAATGTAGTAGAGAATACATTTGAGGCCTTTCACTGCTATCCTTATATTTCTATTTAGGATGTCTGGTTGTAATGACGGTAAATTTGTTCATCTGAATGTTAAATAGGCGTTTCATTCCAAAAATGAGAATCTGCCACTCCACTCAACTGCTGCATATAAATATGAAGACTTTCATTTGCATGGAGGACATAATTACCTGTATTTATTTAGTTCAGAGAGCAGGAACTTTTGAACATTTTAGTTTTAGAATGAAGCACATCAACTGGTTGTTGTTAGCTTGCTTTGAGTCTAGCAGCATGGTCAAGCTTATCTCTCAGTGCCTTTTTTCTTGCTATTTCAAAAGTTCTACGTGAAGTGCAGTTATTTGTGAGGCCGACCGATGCCGGTGTTAGAGTAGCCCAACAGAGAGGCAGAAATGCTGCGGTGTATCCAGTAAAAGTCAGGTTCAAGTCTGTGGAAGTGAACTGGTGTGCATGAAGTTACTGTTGGATGTGGTTTCTTTGGTCTAACTGACTGAAATGCCAAAAATATTAATCAAGAAGTTTATTTTTGCGTCTCTCGAATGTCTGTAAAATTGTAAATTTTTTCTTGTTCACTGTTGTTCAAAGCATATAATTAAAACCAAGGTTAGTTTTTTGGAAACAGGCTGTGATAGTGTTTTTATTTGTTAATTTAATCTTTTTCGGGGGTTAGTCCAGGACTCTTTTTCAAATGACATTAAATTACTTTAATAAGAAGAAGTCATTATGCAGGCATGTTTTGGGCTAAATAAATGACTCTTCTTGGTATTTTTTTGTTTGTTTGTTTTGGAAATTTTACTCAAAAGCAGCAGAAACAGTCATCTTCAATGCTGTCCAAAAATCTTACTCTTTTATTTATGCATCTTTGGCCATCTTTCTTTGGTTTCATCGTGATTCCTATAGCTACCTCTGTCTGCCCTCTCACACAGCAAATACACAAAATCTTACCAAGTATTTTTGGTTTGGCTTCTAGCAAAAACTTCTTAGTGCACTTAAATTTAGACAAAACTATCTTGCAAGTAACTTTTCAGCAAGATATGGGAGCTTGTTTTAATCACTTAATATTGATTTTCGAAAGTATTTGTTATACTGGCAGATTATTTCACTTATAACATGGAAAAATCTTGTTACATATAAAATAATCTGCCAGTTTTAAAAAAAAAAAAATTAACATTAACGATTATTTACTTAAAATAACCCCCTTTATCTTGCTGAAAGTTACATGTTAGATAATTTTGTCTAATTTTAAGTGTTCTATGATATTCCCACTAGAAACTAGACAAACAGTTGGTAAGATTTTGTGTTTTTTTGCAGTGCCAGACGATTGATTTGGAGCAACCTTTAAAGATGCAACAGTTCTTTCATGTCTTCCATCTTTTTTGTCTGGGAAAATCCAGAAGCACAGTGTGTAACTCAGACAAACTGTGTGTGCTACAAATGAGGTCGGATCCGGCAATCTGAGGTACGGCTGTTAAATATCACCCTGTCCCAAAAACATCTATATTCCTATCATTACTCAGCCACTCAAATCGTCTCCAACTGTAGAAGTCAATGCTCACTAACGTCTGTGTTTCTTGTCATTTATTGTGCTCCAGTTTTTCGTCATGCCAGTCATTCCAGAGTGTGAAAAGCAGCGTGCTCCACAGATTTCCGTCCATGAATCTGCACTCATCGCTTCCTCTCCCCCCTGCCACTTTAGCGAGCGCAGCTGTTTGATATGAATATTCAAATTAGCACATCCTCAATCTGCCCATGCTTTTATTTTATCCCCCCCCCCCCAGATCCTCCCATCTTTTCCTCCGCCGATTCTACAAGAGACCGTGTCGTCCTCTCTCCGGCTCCTCCTGCACGGAGGCTAAAAATAGCTCGCCGTGATGTCAAAAGCAAGAGAGCCGGGCAGCTAGAGAGCCTGAGCGACGAATGTGTGAAAAGGCGGAAAGCAGGAAGGCTGTTTAATTGAGCCGCACACTTTTCTCGACAATTAATGGCCTCTAGATGGGCAGAGAACATCTTTAGAAGAAGAAGAAGTGGCTGTTTCCTGCGAGTCATCCCCAGCAAATTTCAGATTAAATAGAATAGAGTAGAATAGTCCTTTATTGTGGGTTAAATGTCACATTTAACTGAGTTTGGTAGATTAAATATTACGTTAAACTGAGTTTGGAAGGTTAAATATCACGTTAACTGAGTTTTGTAGGTTAAATATTTTTAAAAAATTACTTGCATTGTTATGGCACTTGACTTAATGTAGTTTTTGACTGTTGTTTCTATGTTGCATGACTTTGTTTTTATTATGTAAAGCACTTTGAAATGCCTTGCTGCTGAAATGTGCTATACAAATAAAATTTGATTGATTTATTGTCCCTGAGAGGTGAAGTAAAGGTGACAAAGTGACAATTTAATTTAACAGATACACATAAAAATGAGCTGTAGCAATAAAAAATAACAATAACCTGAGCAAGAGCTAGTTGTGATAAATAACAGATGCAAACTCTTCAACTTTTGCTCCAGTCACTGACTTTGTTGCTTCCAATATGATTACGTCACCTCTTCAAAAGGTTTCACTCATTAGCGTTAGCCGCTAAGTTCAGGCTTTATTTAATCGCTTATTGGTCTATATTTTCTATTCCACGTGTAGAGTTGAGTACAACAATCATACTGTTGTTTTTTTTAAAATGTAGCTTTGAACATTTACAGAACTGTGGCGTCTGTGTATTATAACATAACAAATGCATGTATTCATAGACGGATGGAGACGTGTTTACTAAACGTCGCCAGGCAACAACACAACCCTCTACTTTTATGTTACTTCATGTCTGTTTGAAATAAATAAATAAAATGCAGTGAAATAAATAAAAAACTGTGAATGATGTTCCTTTATCCAAATTTCTCTCTGGAAGACATCAGTCATACATTAGTCAACTTGAAAACTCTTTGGGGTGATAATGACAACACCAAAAGTTAAAAACAAGTTTTTTTGACGTTAGCAGGCTTGTTTTTGACTGGTCACACGGTCCTCAAAAACGTGCGGGCCCAAAATAACGGGGTCCAACAAGGGCGGTGCAGCGAAAGCTCTGATCTCTGTCTGTTGTGTTGAAACAGGCAGAACTCGGCGCCGGGGTTTCAAAGGTTGCCTCTTTCCAGGCTTGTGCATCTGGTTAAAAATAAACTAATGTTGTTTCTCTGCATCTGGGTCAGGATGGAGCGCTGGTTTGAAAAAAAAACAAAAAACAAATGTGTTGGCCTACATATATTCATTTCCTGATATCCGGCAATACGACTCAACACGGCCTTAAAATAAAAGCGATGTAGATGGTAGCTTAAATATGAAACGTAATTGCATGTTAACTAAATAAACGTAGGACAGTCGTCTGATTCACGTATATTTCTGGCCAATTTATTGAAAATTGGTGTTGCTACATGTGGAAAAATGCCATTAAAATATAAACACTTGCTCATAAATTAATTGCAGTGACATTAATGAAAGTGCTACTTGACATAATTGTGGTGATTAACAAAGGGCAGCAATTTCTTTTTCACCTTTTGTCTGAACTGCAATCGTATTCAGAAAGCTTGATTATTGAAAAGTACATTTTTTTCAGTGAAATATTATATACATTAATTCCACACAGACTGTTGTTTTCAAGCCTTCTTTCTCATTTATCATTAGGATTTACTGCTCACATTTAATTTTCTTGAAAATTAGAAAATTACGTCAACAAAAAACTGTTTTATTGTGGAAATGTTTGACTGCCAAAGCGAGACAAATAAATAAAAGAGTTCAATCTCTTTATAGCAATAAAATTTCTCATTATAACAAGGTATAAAACTCCTCATAATGAGATTCTGCTCCTGTATTTATTTCCTAGCTGTGGCAGGTAAACACTTTTGTAATTAATACCTGCATAGAGGGTTTCAAATAGTACTTTTAATCTGTCAAATGAGCCTAATCAGAATGCATAATATCATTAATGGCATGCAATTAGTTTTTAATTGTTTGTTATGATCAAAAGAAATGAAAAAAATAAACAGAAGATCCCTGAAGAAGAATCGAACTTAAATGAATCATAACTGCTGATCAACTACCTCCTTTGCCAAGTCATATTCCCATTTTGTCCTTTTCTCTCTTTATTGCTTCAAACCCAAAGTAAAAATTTTTTTATTAGCGATTAAATTAGATATTTTCTTGAGTTACATATGATATTTTATTTCTGTTTTGTCGTATCTGGGTGGTTTTGGTTTCTCTTCATTTTTACTTTTCTTATCTGTGGTTCTCTTTGCTCCTTGCCATCTCTTTCTTTCTCTGCCTCTCCCTCAGCCTGCCCTCTGCTCTCTCCTCTCAGCTGCACCCCGTTTGTAATTAGACTCACTCCATTGTTCCACTAATCAAGCTTCCAGTTTTTAACCTGCTGTCTCCTTTATGCTACCTGGTTCTTGTCTGTTTCTGCTGATCTTGTGTCCTGTCTTTTGTAAATTCTTGTTTAATTAGTAGATGCAGAGGCATCTACTCATTGCCTCTGCCTCTGATCCACGCCTAGGGTCCAAAAACCAAAGAAAATGATAAGTTTATTTCCATTTTGATCCCCTTTTGAGCCATGAATATAAAAAAAAAGACTGCTTTGAGTGACTGACCTCCTGCTATTTAATCATAAGAACGAATAACCATGTTTCCCTACAATAAAATATAGGTAGATTTTAGAAAGCAAATTTAAATTCTAATAAGTACAAAATGTGTCTCTGGAAGGTATAGAATGTCCAATAACTGATGGCGTCATTTTCTCCCTGCAAATAAATGGCTAACATGTACTAAAAGTCAACAATAGCGAATAGACATTCGTCAGGGCAGCAATGTAGGTGCTGGAAAAGTGATACCTGAGTGTCTTTGCCAAGCAGTTTGAGGAAAATTCAGAGCTCTCATGTTACTCTGTAAAAACCAGCAACTGGCAGGAAATCTAGCCGTTTCTTCTGGTGTCATTGGTGATAATGACAGGAAAGCACATTTCGTTCTGACTTACCCGTCCCGGAGTCCTCGCACATACGCTTTGGCTAAATGTAAATGCTTTTTAAAAAAATCAAAGCATTTCATTGTTTCTTTTTGGTAAATAAGATGTATTTTAAGAAATCATCACTGTTAGAAAAGCTGGTGTCTTTACTTCATGGCAGTCATTTTTACATACAAGGAAAGTTTGACAACACAACAGAAATTTGACAATAATGAAGACAGCTAAAGAGCACAACGCATATCTTGGTAGTCCTGAGCATTTCTTTTGTTATTTGTTATTTCTCAGGCATATAACAAATAATGAGAGAAAGAAAAGTCTTCCTGGTCATTTCTTTTCATGTGATCCGAGCCTTTGTTTGAGCCACTACCTGTCGAGCTTCTCCAGATTAGCTCTAATCGTCTTCAAACATCACTCCTCGTGCTTCCATCTGATTGCCCCTCAGCGCATCCTCCCACATCTTTCTCGCTTCCCCCTTGTAATTTCCTCTTCAGTGGTTAGAACCAGCAGCTCATTAGCTTGCTACGCTAACGAGCCACAGATTCCTTCTTTGTGTTGTGTCCAGTGTCAAAGGTTGCCAATCACTACAATTCAAGATCTCAAACATTCGGGGATTTCCAGGTCTTTGCCGTCCTCCATATGTCGGTACTCTTGCTGGACGCTAATTATTATTATTTTTATTTTTTTTCAGAAAACATGAAAGCAGAAGGTGTTTTTCATCATAAAAGCTGAGCTCTGCCTCTCATTTTCTAAAGCTGGCACCTGGCAAAGGATCATTACTGCACACACGAGCGTAATGGTGCTACTCAGCCTCCAGCTCGACATTAAAAGCCTGAGACGAGTCAGAGGTTTGTGAAAATTCTCAGTGCGCTGCTCTGCGGGTGCACAGATTTGTTTTTGGGTCGATTCCTTTCAAGAATGGAAAACAAATTAGAACGCAAAGCCTAATTTTTAAGGTACATCTTGTCCATGAAACAAACATCAGACAACTTGCATAAAAGAGGAACTACCTGGGGTTGGACTGATGGCTTAACTTTGTGTTGTTCAACCCAGACTGAAAACCGAGGAATTTTTTTTACCAAAAATATACAATATACATATTATATAATCCTTAGCAGAGTCAAATTTGTTATTGCGCACCCGGTTGTACGGTTGTGTTCCAGGAAGAGATTTTATTTATGAACAGACTTTGTTAAGTGTTGCTAACTCTGTTGCTAATCGATGACAGCAGGGTGAAACAGACAACAAAAGTAAGAATTCTGGACAGTCCGCAACCAAAACGTCAACAAAGATGGTCAAACTTTATTCAACTGAAAGTTTACAAAACAGGCAAATAAATTAGCACCTCAGAAATATTAATTTATGGGAATCGAACGTTTGAGCTGAGCCCTTAGGCGCTAAACAAAAAAAAAAATCAACTTCGCTATTAGCATATCAGCAGAAATGTGTTTTGTGAAGCCCTCTGAGCCAATGTAAAAGTTAATGGGTTGAGTTCCTACACACTTTATTTCGACAGTTTTGCTGTCAAAATCCAAACTGTTGGCCTAGAAAATCACTTTATTTTGTGCATTTTGACACGATAACGAGCGACCAGCTCAAGAACATGCAAAACTGGCTGCAAAGAAGCTGCTGATATGCGTTGTGAGCTGATATAAAAGCACACAGGGTGTTTTGGATCTGCTCCTGGAGCTCCAACCTGCGATATCATCTGCTCTGTTCAAGCTATCTCCGCTCCCCAGCAGACGCTGACATAACGGCCCCAGGGAAGGGGGTGAAAGCTCTGAAGCCACTGACCGGCACCACTGTGATAGTGTCTGAAGAGAAGTTCACATAGACGTCCGTTAACTCAACTGACAGTAAAGCAACGCACACAAAAAAAGCTTAGATTTATGCATAACACTAGAATGGAAAAACAAAATGGACACACGCTAATCATGAGCGTAATTATGATCAGTTTGAGGCTTTCAAGTCTTCAGTTTAGCCTGCGAGGACAATCAGACAATGAGTATCTGACCTGCTATGTAAAGTAGCATTTTGGCTAATTCTGCTACATTAGCATTGAGCTGATCATTAACACGCCCCCTTTTATACATTCTGATTTAAAATTTCTAAATGTAATGGTCTGCCCTTCTTTAGACTTTGCTTTAGTTTGAACACTAAGACAGCTTGTCACCAAATCCACTCAGGCTTAAAGAGTTTGATCATTTTAACTTCAGATCAGATCAATGTGTGCTGCTTGCTTGATGAGCAGCACACACGGCTTTCCTCGCCATAATCCCATCCCTCATTACGCCACGTCATGACAAACAGCGTTTGTTTGTTTTTCTGTTTTCCTCGAGCCGGATACGATTATCGCCGTTTCCGGGGGTTCCCCTAACATTTTTTGATGCATGTTCGTCCTTCTTTAATCTCCGATGAAAATTATGTTTTACAAGCAAGCCAAGCGCATTAAATTAGTCTCAGCCTGGGATGAATCAGCAGTGAGTGACAGCAGCGTAAATAGGATCTCCTGTCTCTTTGTTCTGTCGGTGCGGACGCATTCCACCGCCAGCGAGACAATGGAGGCCCTCTCTGTTGTTTATGTTTTATTCACTTTTCAGTGAGCATCTATCAGCTGTAGAAGCATCAATTATTTTGTCTCACACAGATATACACACCAGCACATTGGGAGCAGTCAGTGAAGTACTTATAAACACACTGGACATTTCTGTTGCAGGGTGGCTTTGCTTTGCAGAGACCCGCAATATAAAGAAGGTTCTAGGGACACTTTATTAGACCCGCCTGTGTCTGTTGATGCTATAAATTCCCTTCTGAAAACTGATTCTGGATTAACTCGCACCGACACGCCCTGGTGGCGTCCTCTGTTGTGAAAGAACGGAGCTGGGCCGCCATTTCTGATACCCTGTCGCAATTTGATTTACGAGACGGAAAATTCCAGCATTTCAGGAAGAACAGAAGAAGGCACAACTCTATTAGTTGCTGAGTTTTATCAGCCACCAAAGTTCCAGCAAATCATTGTTTATACTGTAAGCTGACGTCAAGGTAGATAAAAACAAAAGGACTCATAAAAATTAAAAGTATTTTAGTTCAGAATATTACTGTAAAAATCGTTAGTGTGTATGGAAGCATAAACATTTGCATGCACAACACTCAAATCAATATCGTGCATTAGGGATGCACGATATTGAATTTTTGGTAGATATCCGATATACTGGATATCCGATATCTAATATATTGGATATCCAGTATATCCGATATATTAGCTATATATATATATATACTGGATAGCTGATATCAGCTATCCAGTTTGGCGATATTGGCCAAATGAGTAGAATGGACTGGTGGTGGTTAACTGCTCTTATCCCTTTCCCTTTTGGCTACCCTGAACTCATCGTAACGGTCAGAATAGTGGTTGTTGAGATGATTAATTAGGTTGGAAGTGTTGCAGAACTTTGTTGTTGCTTCTTCTCGCTTCATTGCAAATAGAAGTTCTGCTATCAGTTTCCAACACTTTAAAAAGCTTCCTCACCGCTGACATTTTCTCTTGACCCTGCTCACCCTCCGTGGTCAGATTAGGTTGCCGTGTGACGTCATTACTTTGTGCTGTGCTGCAGGCATCATTGTCACGGTCTGTCATATAAAACCAACGTCTTTTATATCGGTGAGTTATTGTGACGGAATGTCCGGTAATAAATTTTACAGCCAACATCGGCCGATACTGATACCATGGAGATAATATTGTGCATCCCCATTTTTCATATTTGCCTAATTTCAGCACGATTTCTATTTTTCAAGATGGCCGCCAATCAATTATTGCCATAAAATGTTGCACATTTACATGACTTGAATGAACTGTTTGTCATGTCATGTTTTCAGCGTTGGTTATCCTCTTCATACAACTTCAAAGTAATAATATGGAGCAAAATTAGAAACCGAAGGTAACTGGAAGGAGGTAAGTTGTATGAAAAGTACGTAAGCAGGTCAAACACTTTTGAATGGCGCTGTGTTCAGGAAAGATTGTTTTCTAGTTTACACAGCGTAAACAGGCAGGCGGTCCAATATGTGTTTAATCACACAGAAATATATATGTTCTTTGTTTAGTTGTCTATTTAACTCTATCCAGTATCAGATTTTAAAAAAATCTAATTACAGAGAGAAGCGGCAGATTGGATGGCATGCCAGGCTGTGTGTGCGTGTGTGTGTGTGTGTGTTTTCTCACACACAGCAGATAAACTCATCAATCCAGGATACGCTTCTTGTCGGTGAAGGTGATGATTATGGTTTGCAGTAACAGCAGAGAAATTGTACTTTTGGGACTTTGGTTGCATGTCAAGTTTGTTTACCACCATGTCAGCTTAAGCCAGCCTATCCCAGGAGATTACATAGTGGAGCTGTGTGTTAGTGGCTCCTCCCTTACAGCTGAACCCACAACAAGAATGCTGCCAAGCAAACGGTGTCGCTCTGATGCAGTTTGTCCACGTTTAAATGAAGTATCCAGTAGACGTTTAGATGGAAATCCTGGTTACAAACGAAGCAGAAAACGACGCATTCTCAAAGATCAGAGATGGGAAAAAAATACCGTCTACCGAAAGCTGGGTTTGTTGTTGCCTGTGTCTTTTCATCGTCATCTATCTTTTTTTCCAATGAGAAACTCTTGTTTTAGAAAGATGAGTTTTATATCTCGACATAACGAGAAAGATAAAAACAGGCTTTACTGTCTGAGAAAAAGGCATAAAGAGACTCACTACAACTCTTTTTCACATCATCCATTTCCTCTACACATCTAAAAATGCTGAGAGGTTTTAGCTGTTTTACTGTTGTGATCTTTATTTAAAAGAGAACATATTTTGGTTTTAGTAGGATATAAATCTCGTTTTAACTTTTTAATCTTTTTTAATCTTGTTGAAACGAGAATATTTTGTAATTTTAACAAGATTCTGCTCCCGAATTTATTTCTGAGCTCTGGCAGCTAAAGTCGTCCGTACTGAAGTTTGCAGCCAGAGTAATTAATCCTTTAAATGTAGTAACAGGTGCAATTTGTTCTTATAATTTAGATAAGGGATTATGTTGGCATGAAAAAAAAAAAAAAGGATTAAAACAAGACAAAAAAGTGCATCAAATATGACGTCACTGGTAATTGTGTGAAGGTCTGACTCCCATCACTCCGTCGGCAGCAGAAACACACATCGCCTGCGTACTGAGTCATTCATGAAAGATCCTCTGCAGGGAGCCACAGATGGACAGAGCGTGGTATGTCGGCTGCTTCCTCTAACAGAACGCCAAAGCGGCGCTGCGCCTTGTGCCAGAGAAACTCACGTTTGCCTCTTGCAGTCCTATAATAAGACTTACAAACAACTGACTCTACATTAGCTCCACTTAAAATGTTTTTTTTTGTTGTTTTTATTACACTGTATGTAAACAATCCAGCCAATAAGAGAGTCACATTACCCATCATCACTCGTGGTAATGTCACTTAAGTTTTCAACCATTAACTGAGCTCAGCCAGTGAAGGTTTGAGCGGTTTGTTCAGTCTTGTAACCAAGAGAACCGAAGATATTTATGTCCACAACGCAGGGCTTAGATCCCTAAGATTTTCTGTGCATCTATCATGAGATGTATGTTATTTTGTACCGAGGTGTATGTTGTTATGTAACAACTGGGAAGATGGCTATTGTTTGCGTATTTAAAATAAATAATGCAACGTTTCAGAAGGTGCACATTCACACAAGATCTCCAGAAAATTCCTGTATACAAAAAAATCTCAGATGCATCACACCCAAAGAGATCCAAGCAGTGATTATTCAGACTGCTCATACTTTATCTTGCACATCTGACACTAATTTTGCTGTAATGTATTCAACGAGTGTTATAACCTGAAACAACATTTTTTCTGTATTTGCACACTTCACAATCTCAGAACTATAACTTTCTGCCATAATGCTAATGTTCACATTCCTAGAATAATGGCCCATGTCATTTTTTTTATCTAAGTCATCTTTTGGCACAAATGACTAAGACACAAAACCCAAAGCCACTTTTTTCCAAAATCAAATGGCTAATCCAAAATTAGCTACGTAACCGCCAAGTGTTTTATTTAAAAGCCGTACAGAAGATGAAGATGTCATGGTTCCTCTTTTGGTTGTTACCCATTTACATCCGTGAATGGGTCTAGGATGAGTGGAAGAGAATGTTGAATGTTGGTTGATGCTTGTGCTGTCAGGAAAAAGAGAAAAGTGGGGCAAAGCAGGGCGAGCAAATCTGTCTTGCGTCATGATAGATGAAAGACCTGCAAACACTGTAATTCCTTTTGGGTTTTGTCGTTACAGTTCTTTCATTTTATTCCCCAACAAAATAAAACTGATTCTACAAAATTTTTAAAAAAAAACTACAGTTTTGCGTTTCCACCCTTCTGTCATTGCAATCTGAAAACCCACAACCTTTTCCTGCAGACATGTGCGCAGCTCCTCACTGCACAGGTTGGCTATTTCGCATCATTTCTTGACTTGAAGCATGTGTCTACAAACAGCACGCTGTGAAACACGCCATCTTCCCCCCTCTATGTCTCAAACAATAGATTTTTCTTTTAACCGTGTCCCAGCAGGTATGAGACAGATGCGTAGACTTGTGGAAACAGGGAAGCCGGGACCACAAGACCACAGATACATACATGAACAAATATAGATACAGGCAGAGGAAAGGGATAACTAGAACGTCTCAAAATCCAGAGGAATGACCAAGTCTGTGGCACCAAGAGTCAAAAACCTTTGCACCTCTTTCTGATACGCTGCCTTGGTACTGAAACATTTCAGAAGTTTCTCAGAGTTTTGAACAATTCATAAATCTCTCGTCCATCGCTCTCTTGTCACAACCTCTAAAGTTTTCCTTACATTCAGACAATGAAAGCGGCATCTCATTCAGCAAAGGGAGGCCAGTCTGGTATCGACTCGACGTTAATTCACACCTTGCTCTCAGCGGATGTAGGCGAACCACCGGAGAAGCTGAGCGCTCTGTGGGGCCGTGATGAAGGAAGCCACTGTTTGCCCTACGGGGGACGGCACACAGAGGATAAAGGTGCAAAACCAAGAAGGGTATTTCAAGACATGTTAAGAAAGGACGTCGGTGCTCCTACTT
This sequence comes from Poeciliopsis paucimaculata, assembly GCA_903067055.1. NCBI lineage: Eukaryota > Metazoa > Chordata > Actinopteri > Cyprinodontiformes > Poeciliidae > Poeciliopsis > Poeciliopsis paucimaculata. The sequence goes on from CAEGAD010037774.1 coordinate 29,504, forward strand.
TAAGCTTTCACTATCACATACGCAACTTTTGTGGCACCTTCCTCCGGAATTGTGCAAACAATAGAATATCACATTTTGCAAATAATTTTTTGAAATGTGATGCTTGGCTAATGACTTGCTGTTGCGTAAGTCCAAACACAGAGAGATGACCGACAGTTAATAAAATTCCTAAATATACATGGTGGAAACATGGGGGAAAGCAAATTAACAGCCGTGATCAGACCGCCAGAGAGCAAATAGACTTTAATCTAGGACAGAACAGAAGGATCTGACGAGGTGTGACTGAAAAAGCGAGGCGTCGGTGCTGGGGAAGGGATTATTAGAATGAACACAGATGAGTTTCTTCACAAAAACAAGAACACGGTGAAAAAACTTAATCACAATCCAAATAATGGGGGAAAAAAAGTGCAACAGAAAAACAGGATGTTAATGATAGAAGACAAAGAAACTCCTAAAAAACCCAGAATGAATGTTTACAGAGGAATAAAGTCACTGCAACATTAAAAGACAAGGAACACCAAACCACGAGATGATCAAAAAATACAAAATGAAAGTTCAACAGGTCAATACTCCATTGAAATGCTCGAAACGATTTCGAGTGCTAATGGTAGCGGATAGCGGTTTTGATGTTAACAAAAGGAAGAAAAAGGCGAGGAAAATTGGGGTTACTTGAAGCCCCCATTACTGTAATTTGCATAACCAATCCCAACATGTAAGCATTGTGTATATTCTGATCCACTGTGTTGCTGGTCCAGCCAGGCTTCCCTTCGGACAATTTTACCGTTTTGGGTACTTGCTTTCTAAGTTTCCATCAACTTGGAGTTTCCTGCACTGCAGCAGCTTTTGTCCTGTCACATCAGTGGCTAAAAATAATCTTTTTCTGTCGCATTTGGATTCTCACACTTCTTCAGCACACTTGCTAAAACAAAAGAAAATACAAAAAATTAAGTAAGATTTCACAAAAGAGGGTCAAATCCTCAGACGCTGACATAATGGGTGCATAAAAAGATTTCCAAGATCAAAGATCTGCGGACACACGTCTATGTAAAAATGCACAACCTGGTGCAAATCAATGAGTCATCCAGCATGCATCGGCTTCAAATGGAGATAAATATCAGCTTCACTTGTGTCTGAAACATGTAAAGTAGTGAAAAAGTCTGGCTACAAACATTCACATCAGAAAATCAGCTGAACTGTCAACATTATTTTTCTACATTATCCATCAAACAACCTTTTGCCTCAATTTACATGGAGTTCCTGCTCTGAGCGTAGAAATGGAGCGCCGCCAGAAACTCAGACAAAGCGGTGAGCATCTGTTTGAGGTGGAGAGCGTGCCATCTCTGTTTCTATTCGCCAGAACTGACCTCAGACAGACCAGAGAGAGGTTTGTGTGTGTTACGTCCAAAAAGGGCATAACATATTCAAGGACACGGGCAAAAATGAGGGTTCAAAAAAAATAAATTTTACTTTTAAACTCTTGAACTTTTCTTTTGGTTCAGCTGCTTTGATTTTCTGTGGAGGGGGAAAAAAGAGAGAGAGAGTTAAATACCCTTAATTCCCCGTGTCCCAAAAAAAAGAGAGGAAAAAACAAAAAAAAATCACAAAAGTATTAACAGAAAGTTGGACCTGGTGAGCCGATCAAAAAGAACAAAACGGTACAGCAGGGGGCCAACCCTGTACAGGGCCATCGAAGCCCCTTTTGTACCGGACTAAAGCAAAAAAAGAATCTACTAGAAAGACAGAATCGAAAACAGGACAACCGGTCCCACCGGGCCAAAATCACAATGAAAACAGCAAACAAACAAAGGCTAACAAAAATACCGCCTGGCAGGCTGGAGATGTGTGGGCACCGCGTCAGGAGCGGAAGGGCGGATCTCCACATATGTTGAAACCCAGCCTATTTACAGACGGGCCAACAGCGCCACAAATTAACGAAATGACATTAATTACAAAAAAGGGATTATCCAAACTCCAAAATATATTAAACAAAAAGCGATTCAACTAAAGTCAATACACAAAACAATCTAGAGAAAAAAATTAGAAAGAAATGTAATGTGCCCGAAGCACATAACAACGTACGATTATGTTTGTTGAAGTGATGGGTTTCTATAATGTTACACAGTCAAAAAAGAAAGCAGATGGTTTTACTTCTACAATTTGATTTAGTCGCAAAGATGCAATGGTGTAAAGTTTTGCTGCGGCAAAGAAAAGGTCCATGAATTTGACTTTTCCCTTTTACTCCAGTGGCGCCCCGATATCCAAAAGGTTGCTGGCTCAACTCTGGCAGTGCGTTGGGTTTCCTCCGGTTCCTCCCGCTTCCACCCACAGTACAAATGCACTGTGGGTTTGACTGAAATCTCACTTTCAAAAGCTTAGAGAGAAATCTGTGTCGTCTATCGCCTCCCATGTCAAGATAGATGGAGTAAAATGACGATTGGGACGAATATCTTTGGTGTCAACAGTTCTGCCAGACTGCCACGTTTAACACAACACTGAGCTGCAAAAAATGAGGAAAAGAGGGCTACAAAAACAAGAAGGTTTTTTTCAACAGTGGCAGTTTTTCATATGGCTCACCACACGGGGGATCACGACTTGAGGGGTGTGTTGAACTTGAGGAAAAGATTTACTTGGCTCGTTGATTTTCCTCTAGTCCCCCGGATCCAGGGACTCCGCATGCACAGTGGAAAGCACAGAGAACAGCCATTCAACATCCAACTTCAGGCATATCTAGAGTTTTATTCAGAGAATTCAATGCATATAGAATGACACATCAGCATTACACCCAGATTATCAAGAAGTCCAAAACACATAACAAGACATCAAATTACCTGCAACGAGTTGGAAAAGGAAACACAATCGGGAAGACACAATAGGAGAGACACAAGAATGCATTCCTGGGAATTGCTCTCACGGCTGCAAACAAAACAATTCGTTTTTGTGCTGTAAAACAGACAATTTTATAAGGAGGTGTATTCCCTTAATTTAAATATATGCATTTGAAGGCGTGTTCTCCCCTTGTAGGGCTGTTTAAAGTTAATTTTATTACCTTCTTTGAGACCTGCTGAAACCCAAAAGCAAATATATGGAGAGAACAAAGGTCATTCTCCAACAGGGTCTTCCCGTACCAGTCTCCTCCTTCAAACATTCCGGACCAAAATTTATGGTTCAGTTGGACCTGGTAGTTTTTCTGCCTCAGCGATTCATCAAAAAACTGATTCCTGTTATAATCACCCTCTGACACAGAAATCTGGTGTCAGATGATAACTGTGAGTTTGGATCTAAAAATTGCA